>CAHIKZ030005535.1:0-7500 GCA_903632075.3 Acanthosepion pharaonis
GATTTGTATAGCAGGACAGTATGTTTCCTATAGTTTTCTTGGTGTCAAGCCTATCGCAGAAACGAAACAACAGCCTACTGCGGGAAAAGTTGCTGCCTAAAATATATTGAAAGAGACTTGATCGCCCAAGCGTGTATCACGCATGACATTTAACTGACTGATGATATTCATTAAAAGGCTGATGATGTTTTCCGCAACACCAAATATCTGAAAGGCCTCAATGATAAAAGAATGAGACATCATGTCATCGGATATTTTAAAATCAATCCAAGCTAGAAACATGTTAGTATGTTGTCTTCTAGAAAGTCGCAAAATTGTTTTATTGATCCCTCAGAGTACCAACGATCATTTTCTCTTATCATTATTATTATTAATTTTATGATATTGTGGCGTTATATAGAAAGAACAAATATTTTTTATAAAATATTAGGCAGTTAATAAAATTCTACGTGAAAGAGAAAAGAATAATAAGGAGGACAGTAGATAATGATTGAAATTGCATTTAAACTCTTTTGACTGGGATGCATGGGGCTGGAAGGGAAATCCTCACATAAGAGGTGAGAGAAAGAAGCGGTCAGCAAAGAGGTTACGGCTACATTTAGCTAGCTCAATTGCAAATTGATGAGATCTCGCCATTAGTCTAGTATTACTCTTAAATTCATACAATCTAGGTACCATAGCAAAGAGCTCATCCAAGAAATTACCATGTAAGTATTTATAAACAAATGAAACAAATCGGCAAACTTCCGGTGTTTGGCATGTGACTGAGCCGCCTGACCACAGGTAATAATATTGCTGATTCTTCAATATTCTTTATCTTCAATAAAATTCTACTTTTATAGGGGGGTAATTATTGAATTACTGATAATTACCGTGGATAAACATTCAAAAAAATATGTATCATATGATGAACTACTGTGGTGAAGTTTTTTTTTGTTTTTTTTTATTGTCAGTGGGTTATAGCGACTGGATAGGCGGGAAGAAGCGAGAAAGTATAAAAAGCATCAATGAAAAAGCCTCGCTGGTACAATTGGCAAAAGGAAGGTTAAGTATATCAATCCAAGAATATCAAACAATCTATTTTTTTAACTTATATTCGTTTATTGTTCTTTCTCCTTAATGAGTTTTTCTTTTTTTTTTTCTCGGATTCTATCTCACTCAGCAACCCCTTGCGTCTTAGTGGCTTCATTGCCTCGCTCCGTTTAAAATGATTAACAAAAGCTTTAGTAGTAGTTTTAGCAGTTTAGTACTTGAGTTATTTTTGTATGTTAACTGAGTGCACGTTTGTGTCAATACTCCAGGAAGCGGCTGAATTTTTTTTCCAACTCTTTTAGTAATATAGTCATCGTGATAATATCGATATAAGCTCAGTTTTCTGATGCTTTCAATAATTTTGCCCGGCTTTCAAGGACTGCTCGAAATGCACCTATAAAGGCGGGAATGATTATCACCTTAATGACACGTTCTTTTACATAGTCTAGACATCTTCTCTCCTGATTTTCGTTTTTCTTCTCTTACTTATATTCAATGCTCTACTTGAATAGTGACATCCTCTTTCTCATCTAGTTTATTCTTTGGTTTGCTTTATTTTGTTTTATGGCATATCAAATTCAATCGGTTATTTAATTCTGACAAGATCTTTAGGGTAGGCTCGTATCAATAGAACAAGTATTCTTTGCAAGAAATCTGTTTGGAAAACACTTTTCTTTGAGATATTTTTCCAAAGAGGTTTTTGCTGAGAATCAAATATATTGCTGGTATTCTTTCCAACTAAATGTATTACTGGTACTTTTACTATGAAAATCTTATTTTATACTTTCATAGTGTTTTAACCACTGTTTGGGAGTTAACAATTTTCCCATAGTTGGGACTCAAACATTTGCTATCACTCTGGGTCAGTGTGTACTAAGGAACAACAGCAATTAAGATCAGAACTCTTGCTGCTAGACCTAGTTTATCGTCATACCCAGAACGTCTAGTTTAAGAATTTAATAATAATAATAATAGTAATAATAATAATAATAATAATGAAAATAAAAATAATAATAGTAACCCGGCATGACAGAGTGGGCCAATATCTGCACTGGAAAATTTGAAACTTCTACGGGAAGGAAACTGAAAAAAAAAACTGGTACGAACACCACCCAGACCCGGTTACGGAGATAGGACCTGTTACAATTCTATGGGACTACACAATACACACTGAAAGAATAATCAAATCCAACTGCCCAGGCATTGTTATCAAAGACGACAAACAAAAAAAGTGCTTCCTTATTGATATGTCAGTCCCTGCAGACTGCAATGTATCTTTGAAGACCTTCAAAAAGTTGTCAAAATACAAGGACCTTGAAATAGAAATCTCAAAAATCTGGCATATGGGAACATCAACAATCCCTGTTGTATTTGGAGCCCTAGGATTGGTTGGAAAAGATTCCAGTAGACTAATTGAAGAGATTTCTGGGAGTCCATGCTTCAAAGAGATACAAAAAGTTTTTATAAATAATAACAACACAACTAAAAATACGATTGAATTATTCGTTTTCTACGTCTTATCAATCTGTTGCTGGTTATTTAAATCCAGAAAATATTTTTAGGTTGAAATAATATTGGGGTGTCGAAGTGAATATAACGAACCCAACTGCTCTCGGATTAACAATTCCCAGTGATTAACCATTGCACAACCCACACATCCAAGCTTATATCAAGTAGCATTCCCAATCGGATCATTCATCTAGGTACTGACTAGGTTCGAGGTTGCTTAACTTCAGTGATCATACGTAAACCAGTAATCCTTTGATTGATGCGAATATTGAAGAGAATTCTTCAAAAATAAGGTGACTCCGATTAACAGTTCCATGCAATCATCGAATACACAACTCCGGAGTTCAAGCTCACAGAAGCTGATATTCTCACACGGTCGCCCATCTAGATATTGACCAAGTTCCACGTTGCTTATCTGTTGTGATCCTACGGAAACCAATGTCTCAACGTGATATGGTCGTATGCCCTGAAAATTACTAAAATTTAAGTTTTTTTTTTTTTTTTTTTTTTTTTACAGGCTGGCAAAACTTTTGCCAAAATATGTTAAGTAGATAAGAGGTTATAATGGTAAATCAATCAAAAAAGTTTCACTGGTATATCTGGTTACCCAACTCAAGATTTTCGCGTTGAAATGCTCATATTTGATCTGATAAGTGTTTCGTTTGTTGGTTGGGCACCTTATACTTTTCCCGTCATTTGTAGTTCTTTTCAAAATAGTTCGTATTCATTCTTTCCAATATACACATACTGCTGCTGACTGCTGCGGCATTCACCCTGGGCGGATTGAGCCGGCTTCTTCCTGTTATGAGAAGAAGATTCTTGGGATAAATTACAGGAGTAGGGTACCCAGGCCTACTCGGATAACGTTCTTGCTTGCCGCGGGATTCCCACAGACGCAGAGACAGGAACGACCAAAAGCCGCCGGTTACCGATGCGGACGCTCCTTGGATTTTCACCAGAGCCCTTGTTAGCCTGCGTGTGTGTTAGACCTGTCCGCCTTGGGTGGCCCTACCAGGAACAAAGTTCCGGGCGGCATAGCTTTGACACTACCGTTTACACCCCCCCACCGACTGTGTGGTAAGGGTTGGACTTTGGGGGCTTACAGTACCAGGTGTTCCCAAGCGGTCCCCCATCTAAGTACTGACCTGGATCTACGCTGCTTAACTTCGGTGATCGTACGAGAACCGGTGTTTCAGCGCGATTTGACCGTAAGCTAACGGTCAAATATACACATATATTTATATATCTTTAGTTGATTCCAATGTTTTTCTAATAATGTCTTACTTATGATATCATCATTAGGTCTTAATTGATCTTTTCAAATCAAATGAACCTTACCGTCCTTAAAGTGGTTTAAAATGTCTACATGTTTCAACATCGTGAAATTAACATTCAAAATTTTTATAACACTTTAAACTTACCATTTGTTTCTATAGAGTTTGCTTTAGTTGTGTGTTGAATGGCATATCAACACCTTATGGGCCATTTAATGCCGAAATGTTATACTCTTTTCTAAAAATATATTGCTAGTAATTATTTTTCCAGTAAAGTACTGTTGGTATTTTTTCTGTCTTTTTATACTTTCATGATTTGACCCAAGTTTGAGTGTTCCCTATTAGCCCATAGCTTGGACCCTTACAAGTGCTACCACCCCGGGGTCAGTGTGGAACTTGGAAAACTCTAATTATGAGGCGATTCCACCGTCCTCAAAACTCAGTATGGGTTTCTGTAAGAGCTGATCTATGAATCTCATATATGGAGAATGTCAACTCGTGACCGAGTAAGCCAGTCATCACGACTCACCTCCCAAAGGAACAGTTCAGAGAGGACTGTCCAAGAGGCTCCTGTGCGTGAATATTTTTTGTGTGGATAGAACGTAGTACAGATCTCCTTTTGATCTGAAGCAGCACTTCCACTTCAAGGCATTTTTTGTAGGCCTCCGTGTTGAGTCTGTGGCTCTTATCAACAAATTCGAGAGTTCTTTTATTATCAGAATGAACAGAGTGATTTTTCCGAGCTGCCGTACCTTCGTATTCCCCATTATACTCATCCAACTCCTCTCGAATCCTCTGGACTGTCCTCAGATTGACACCCAAACACTCTGCACTGTTCGTATTTGAGCTGTCAGCGCGAATGTTAAGCAGTAAAGCATGCTGTTTCCAAATTTCGATCGGAATACCTTGCGTTACGGTGCTATTTTTCTCAGGGATGCTGCCCAACTGAATCTACTATACTGTTCAGTCGACAAAATAAAATCCAATAGCGTGCATGCTCAAAATTTAAAATATAATAACCTTGGGGAAGAAGTGCTGCCCTGGGACAAGAAAGTGGCTTCTGAGAGAGCCTAGGTCTGGTATATTTTGAGAAATCTATCTGTAAAAATGAAATGTTAGTGTTATTTTCAATTTTTCATAATTTAGACGACAATTAAGCCTTCTATATATATATATATATATATATATATATATATATATATATATATATATATAAAAGTTGTGGTAAACTGCAAGCGTCGGTGCAAGAGGGTGAAGTGCAGTGGATTAGTAGAATAGTTAATCTACTTATTACAAACATTATTGTTTTGTATATATTTCCAATATACTTTTTCAACCTACCTTCGTCTTCCGTATCTTTCTGGCCCTAAACTGGCCACAAATAATATATATATATATATATATATATATATATATATATATATATATATATATATATATATATATATATACTGATTGATGCGTGTTTCATTAAATAATATAGACAAGTGTTGTCTATTTATTTTAAATAAATTCCTTTCTTATTGTCTGATAAGCTTAATAACATTATCATTGAAAGATGAAAGGAAATTATCATATTGATACATGTTTTAATCCTATCTAAGCTTTCGGCGTACATAAGCCATTATCAAAGATAACAATTATATTTCAATATAATAAACAATACACGAACGAAACAATAATGATTGTCCGTTTTACTTGCATGAAAAATTTCAAAGCAACGACAAACTCGTGTATACGAGACGCAATAAAAACAGATTATCATCATCAGGCTCCGAAATCGATAATTATATAAGAATTGCCTTATGTAATTTAAAACATATACAGTAAAACTTACACGCATACACACACACTCGCATATATATATATATATATATATATATATAATTATTTTTATAAAAAAAAAAAAATTTATAACATAAGTATGTTATAAAATCACTACAAAAATAGCCATTTTGTTTCAACACACTCTGTGTCTTATCAAGTGATGGTGTTGAAAAGAAAATAAATGGTTTTAAAAGTTTCAACACAACTGAGGTCATCAACTGGTTTAACAACATACGATATAAGGGAAAATGTTCATTCATACAGTTCGATATTATCGACTATTATCCATCTATATAAAAGGATCTTTTCACCTTGGCACTGGACTTCGCCCGGGAATATTCTACTATTTCTGAGAGTGAAATTGATATCATCATGAAGTGTCGAAATTCTGTTCTAATTTACAAGGATGAACAGTGGACCAAAAAGTCTTCCAACAACAATTTTGACATTTCCATGGGTTCCTTGGATTCTGCTGAAGCTTCGGACTTGGTTGGATTATTTCTTTTATATAATTTAAGTGCCTTCGATTGTCTAGATTCAGATAGTGTAGGATTATATAGAGATGATGGATTATTAGTTGTTAAAAAAACTCAACTAAAATTAAGGTAGACCGTATTAGGAAAATGATCTATAGGGTATTTAAGGATTTAGGTCTTAGGACAATAGTTACTACTAATGTTAGACAAGTAGATTTTCTAGATGTCACCCTAGATCTTGCTAACAATATTTTCCAACCATATGTGAAAGTTAATTCCAACCCATTATACGTGCATCCTAATTCCAACCATCCCCCTTCGGTTATCAAACATATACCCACTTCCATTGAATTTAGAATTAGCGCTAACTCTTATAATAAGGAGGTTTTCAATAAACATAGTGATTTTTATAATTCTGCACTAAAAAATAGTGGATACAAAAAATACCACTATTCAATATAAAAAACCCTGTTAATTGCAAACCATAATAAGAAAAGAAGATCTAGAAAGGTCATTTGGTTCACTCCCCCTTTCAATGTTATGGTCAAAACTAAGTTAGGGCGTATATTTATAAACCTAATCAAAAAACATTTCCCCCAACCCTGAAACTAACCTAATTTAGTAAAATATTTAATCCTAATACCCTTAAATTAAGCTATAGTTGTGCTGATAACCTAGAGTAGATAATTAAAAAACATAACAACATAGTCTTTAACAAGTATAGGAATTCAAAAGGCTTGACTAATCAACAGGTTACTAACTGCAATACTAATTATAAGAATACAAATAACAACTTATGTAATTGTAGGAACTGAATAATTGTCCACTACAAAATAACTGTGGGATTACTTCTGTAGTCTATCTTGGTACTATTTCAACAATTGAAAATCCAAATATAAAGAAGTTTTACATTGGTTCTACTATGAAAACATTCAAGGAACGCTGGCGGGGGCATATGCAATCCTTTAATCACAGTGAATATAGGTACATGACTTCATTATCCAAGTATTTTTGGAATCTAAAAGATAAGAAAAAAAAAACACCTACGATTAAATGGAGTTTGGTTACGAAAGCTCGTACATGTAACTCCCTATATACCCCATGTTACCTATGCCTTAATGAAAAATTTGAAATTATTAGATTTAAAACAAGGCTGATCTCTTAAATCAAAGGTATGAACTGACAGTAAATTGTAAACACCGTTATAAATTTAACTTAGTGTAGGGGGTCGTATATTTTAAATGATAATGATATGTCGCTGTATTTTTAATAGATTAGTATTTTTATTGCATAATGGTCATACTTACGATATAAGTGTGTATTGTTTACCTGCATAGTGTTATCAGTGTTGGTGTAAATATGTATATATTTATTTATGTGTT
>CAHIKZ030005535.1:12500-190000 GCA_903632075.3 Acanthosepion pharaonis
TTCCTGGAACCAATAAAACTGTCAAACTGATCAAGGGAATTCAGAGCAGCATGGATCCATCCAGATCTTATCTCAAATAACAACTTAAAAGAGACTGTTTAACCAACACAAGGAATGTTAAAAGATTCATGTTAAAAAGATAACAAAAAAAAAGGCAAATGAAAACTACAGACAAAAGTTCATTTTCTCCATCAAGACATTCATTTCTGTAGTTCACTGCTACCAGCAAGCAGAAACATTTCTTCTCCTGATGATGGCCACTTTGGCCGAAACTAGTCGAGGATTCTCAATGAAATAATAATAAAAAAAAACGAAAGAATATTAATCTACAACCCCAGTGTGTCTGAAGATTTTAATTTTTAATATTTTTATTGTCAAAAAAAATATATATATATATATATATATATATATATATATATATATATATATATATATATTATATCTAGCTCACAATTTCAATATATATATATATATATATATTGAAATTATGAGCTAGAGATAACTTAATTTCTTCACTAGCATAAGAGACAACCTCATTTCTTTATTATAGGAATCCATGTCAATCCGCACGAACACACATACACACTCATACGTACGCACAGGCACACACACAGACACACAAGTGCACCGCATGCAAACACAAACACACACACACGTCTTTTGTGCATAACTAACTGTTCTTCAGTTATCTTTACTGTCGTCACTCCCACTTGAAACTCCTGTCCCGCAATCTTGTCTCCCTTTTCCCCTTTTTTTCTCTACCCACAACCTTTCCATGCCCTCCACACGGCTTCTTTCTTGCAATTTTGTATCTTATCAAGCAGTGTGGGGATTTTGACATGTAATTACATATATTTCTCGGGGCTAAACGAAGGGCAATACAACAGCTGAGGGAAGGGATGGCTACAACTGAAATTTCGAGGTGACGATTGTGTAAATCAGGTGAAAAAGAGGCAAAAGTGTTCATGTTGGAGCGGCATGCGAGATGCCCTGAGCAAGAGAACAGACCCTAAGTGATTAAAACGGTATAGACAGTAGGAGGGGGGAGGAGAAAAAAAGGAAGAGGAGTAGGAGGAGTGGACACGGGAAATGCTAGAATAAAGAAAGATATTAAAAAGAAAAAAAAAATGTCCGAGACGAAAGAAGACGGGTGAGGGATGGGTGAATGTAAAACAAAAGTAGAACAGAGAAAGAGAGAATAAAAATGAATTAATGACACGAAGAAGAGAGAAAATTAACGAGCGATATGATGGCGTGGGTAAAATTTAAACAAAAAACAAAAAAAAACAAATAGAGAGTAAAACAAACAAGGGGTGAGAGAGACAGAGGTTAATAGAGAGAAGAACGAAAGAAGACGGAAATATACTGAAAATATTGAAGAAAAATGTAAGAAAAATAATGGATCCGAACGAAAGAAAAGAAATATGATGGCTTCATGCGAAATAGGAATAAAAATATGGAAGTATGATAAAAAAAAGTTGTAAACTGGATTCAAACGTAACTAAAAAAAAAGATAAATGGATTCAAATAATAAGCAGAAAAAAAATGATGGATTCGTATGAAGGATAAATGAAGGAAAGATAATGAATTAAATGAATTGAAAAAAAACTGAACTAATTCATGGATTCACACAAAAACAACGAAGAAAATGATAGCTTCAATCAAATGAAAATGGGAAAAATTTGGATTCACACGAAGGAAAATGAAAGATAATTATGGATTCTAACGAAAGAAAATGAATTGCCGATTATGGATTCGATCGAAAGAAATGGTAAGAAAAGAATATGGATTCAAAGGAACAACAATGAAAGAAAGATATATAAAACATCAAAAAGGAATAAATCTTAAAACCTAAAAGAAAGAATTGAGAAAGGAAAGAAACGATAGATCCACCCGATTATAAAACAACAGAAAGGGTACGTTATTTGATCTAATGATTAATGAGATCTGATGGACCAAAATGTAAGCGATTGTTTTAAGTGAAAGAACAAAATGTAAGAATAATGGATACGAATCAGTCTGTTATTTCCCATGCAGGACACACGCTTAGGTAATCATATCTCTTTCGATACATGCCTGATTTGGTAGATGTTTTTCTCTTCTGTTTCTGGTTGCCAACCAAGGCTAAAGGATCCAATTTTTTTTCTTTTACTAATATTACTTTTATTACTAATTTTCACCCAATACGTCAATTATGTGCCATGCGTGACACACGTATAGGCGATCATGTATCTTTCGATACATGACTGATATTTTCCCGCAGTAGGTTGCCATTTCTTTCTGCAGTAGACCAGTTGTCATCCAAGGCTATAGAATCCAGTATGTCCTGCTATTTAACCACATAGCTGGGGAGAGAATAAGAGGATCCATACCTTTCCCAAGGTTATTAGCACGTAATGTAGTGGATATTAACACCTAATGTAATGGATTCGACCGGAATTCGAACTCGGCTCTCCGATTCCTTAATCCGAGCCTCTAGCCATTACTCCACCGTGCTTCCCAATAAAGTGCTATTCAAGATAAATGATTCCTGTGGTAATTTTTTGAGCGTAAGTAAAAGTAAAACGTATAGTTCATGATGTTATGTAAGAAGGGTAACGGTTTTTATGGGGGTTGTTTTTCAATCAAATTCTCCCCAAGCAAAGTATTAAAGCCTGTGAGACATAAGATGTTACTGGACAAGGAAAAATTAAAAAAATAGAAACACCACCAAGAAGCGAGTACAGAAGAGTAATCAGACGTTAGATAGCGATTGATGTTGCATTTAGTTTTTTGAATGTTAAACTTGGCTGGAAAGCTTGGAACTAGAAGAGAGATCCACAAGCCAGAAGTGATAGAAAAGAAACTCTAATATAGAACTTACGGTTGCATCTATCCAAATCAACTGCCTGTCGTTGCCTGTCTAGTACTGCGCTTATATTCACAACATCTGTGTATCACAACGAAGAGTTTATCCAAATAATTACCATGAAATTTTTT
This sequence comes from Acanthosepion pharaonis, assembly GCA_903632075.3. Taxonomy (NCBI): domain Eukaryota; kingdom Metazoa; phylum Mollusca; class Cephalopoda; order Sepiida; family Sepiidae; genus Acanthosepion; species Acanthosepion pharaonis. The sequence continues at coordinate 15,480 of CAHIKZ030005535.1, forward strand.
ATCGAAAAGGCACAGGAAGGCAACTTTACATCGGTGGGAATATGAATGAAGCCGAGACACAAGATTAAGACCTATAATATTGCATATTGTTTGCATTTTACCAAGGATCTCTAGATATATAACAGGATCACTGGACCATATGTGGCAGCAATATCCTAAGCAAAAACGAATGGTAGACTTATAGATATGTAAGATAGATTCTGGAGAGAGAGAAATGTCTAACACGGCACAAAGAACCAACTTGCTTAACCGGTCAAGATTCTAGTGGGTAAAGCAAAAAATATTAATCAAGTGGATTTTACACGTAGATGAATCTAAGAACCTCGAAGTAATTCGAACTCGGATCTCTGATTACTCATTTCGTGCTTTTATTCTTTATACCAGTCCGCACATCCAATGGATTCTTAGATTCAAAGGAAAAAAAAAGAAAGATAGATGAGGACTGTTGATAAGTAACTTTTGAAATGTTGGATTCTATCAGGGATTGAACACTGAAATATAATATCACTGAGAACTGGCCAACAATCTCTTTCGCGAGGAAGCGACTGATACTTTGTGATATTACCTCAGTAAAGCGCAAGTCTACAAATTGGTCCCCCTTTAACAATCTCTATCATTAAAGTTCTAAAACAGTACTACTCAAAGTGTGGTACGCATAGCTGTGCCAGTACACGAGACATCATCTGCCGGTACGCGGAGTGTTTCCAGGAATCAAAGAAAGACTAGGCATATTTCACGCCACTAGAGACTACCGGGATATCTGACACGAATATATTTTTTAACATTTCCATATAATTTTTTTTTTTTATTTAACATTGTTACATTTTTCAATTACTCACTCATGCTAAAAAGTTATAGCTATACAACTAACGGATGCGATATAATTGACAGCAAAACAGTGAAATAAAATACGTATGACAAAACCATCATGAAGAACCATACCTAGGAATACTAAGAGGCCATTTTGATGGACCTATATTTTTAATTTTCCTTTCAAAATTCGCCTGATTGTGGTTAAAATAAATAGGCATGTAGATTTGGGCCCAAACTCTGAAACCTAGAAATTAATACTTTAAATTCATAATCTAACAGCCTAGCAGATAGCTGAATGGGTGATTGGTGCGTAGGGTCAGAAGAGGCATGGATGTAGTACCGGTTCCTGGCATACCGGGAAGACTTATTACGTCAATGATGACTGACCTTACAATTAATATGACTACTTATCATCATGGTTAGTACAGATAGTCTCAAAATGACGATGAAATAGGTCATATCTAAAGAAAAAAAATGAGGGGATGGGAGCACAGTAAAAGAAGGTCGTATCTAAAGTAGGTTCGAATCATGGCGGATAGCCCATATTTTGCTTTAATAAGATTTCTCTAATATTTAAGTCGATGGAAGAAAATAAATATGAGCTATTATTATACTGTATAATAAATATTGGATTGTCTACTCAAATAGTAGTAACCACTAAAATAACCTTTAAGTGATAAAATCTCTCTGATTAATAAATGAATATTTCATTATATATATATATCGATATATATATATATATATATATATATATATATATATATAAAAGAAATATGTTGTAGTGGTTCCAACGAGAGAAAAGTATGTATATTAAAAGAAGAGGGTGCCGCAAACGTTTTTGGTTGTAATGTGGATTTATTGAGAAAAAATATTATACTTTGTTTTACATAATTTCACGACACGTGTTTCTGGTCTGGTCTCGCAAACCGTCTTCAGGTGAAAGTGGAGATTTTTACATATTATTAAAAATAATTAATTTTCTTCATGTTCAATGTGGAATATTCTCGATATGAGACATTCTGTTTGTGTGTTGGCAATCCGAATTTTCTTTCTAGAATTATATATATATCCGAATCCGAATTTTCTTTCTAGAATTATATATATATATATATATATCAAATGTGTGGTGCAGTTCATTTTATGTTACAATGAATCATTTATACAAAAAAGTAGATTAGTAAAATTAATGATATAAAATTGCGAAATCCCTTCGCTAACAAAATTTTAAAGGTGCAATAAACCTACAATTCACTCGATGAATATTATGAGTGTTGTTTTTAAAAATTATAAACTATGTAAAGTCTTTCTTTAATACGCAAGTACTTTCAATTGTACATTCAGTCATCTTCAGGCATGGAAATTATTTTGTTTTTGGTAAAATTCAGGTAGCATCCCAGACGAAAAAAATATAATGCGAATCGAAATATGTTTATTTTCTTTTAAATGTTTTATTGTTAACGGATACAAACTTTTGCAACATGCAGTTGCAATGCTAATGTTGATTTTGTTTTGAAAATTTAAGAGATTGCGTTTTTTACTAATATGGCATTGAAGTCGAAGTGACGGCTACATTTAACAGTTTCGACAGTGAAAGGGTGGAGCTGAGATGCCAACCTAGTAGCACGCTTAATTTCATGCAGTTTGGGAACCAGCGAAAGTAGCTCGTCGGAGCAGTTACAGTGAAAGTATTTGTAGAAAAGACAGAGGGAAGCGTTTATTTTATTTTATTTTTTTTCATTATTGTCTTGTCTCCTTATATTCTCTCGTTATCGCTTTTCGATATTTTCTCTATCTTTTGGCCCTGAGATAATGTAACTCTCTTATTTCCCGTGTCAGGGTCAGGACTCTTATTTTTCTTCGATAGTCTGGGTTTTTTCTAAAGTTTTTGAAAATATCGCTGTCAACAAATCTAACGCGACTTTAATGACAAAAAAAATCATATTTACATTATTTACATTGTTCGGGTTGTTGTCATCATATTTATTGGCATATTCCCGACGTTTCGGCAGTTGTACGCTCCGGCCTTCTTCAGGTGAATGGAATCTCGAACGGAAATATTTATTTCCTTCAACGGGGTAAATAGTTCTAGTATCACGTGCCAAGCCTCACCCAGTTGTTTCAGTTATCTCCCTTTAACTCAACACACCATGTTTTTGTTCACTACTACTGTAGCCAGGTATGAACTCACAATTCTTTGGCTCAAGTCACTGGATCCAATCAAGGCTTTTTTTTTTCCCGCTAGGCCATGAGGTAAATAATTACAACAGAGAATCTGACTGTTGAAAAATTTTATATTGGTAGTACTAAGAATTCTTTTAAGACTAGGTGGTACCAGTGTATCTTTTCTTTCGTCAATAGTACTTATAAAAATAGTACATCTCTTTCTAAATATTTTTTGAAATTAAAAAAGCTAATAAAACTCCTAAGGTAAAATGGAAATTAAAACAAAAATAGGTAGAAAATGTAGATCTTTAAATGGACCCTGTTTTCTCTGCTTACATTTTCTAATAAAATCTCTTTATTAAACCAAAGAAGTGAATTGACTGTAAATTGTATTTATAGTCTACCTTTAAACTTACAATATGTCTAAACTTTGAATTTGATAATACTTTTTCTTATCGTAATAATCAGTAGATGAACTGTGCTTCACCTTATATGATTTAGTATTCTATTTTTACGATGCATTTTGAATTAATATAGCTCTTTATTGATGTTTAGTCATTATTATTAACTTCTTATATGGATGTTACTTTCTTAACGGTTGCATATTAATTTACCAATGTAGTCCTGTATTTATGATCTGTTCCTTTTTTTTGTTTACGTTTTTCAAACGGTTAATTTATTTGCCAGTTTCTTAAAAGGGCTTTTTATTTATCAACGACACGATTTTCTGATCGAACGCATAACTAGTTAGCATTATGTTAACTTACCTGCCTCTTTCGCTTTTATTTCTTTGGAAAGTTGAACGCCAGACTTCGATACAATTTACGAAATAATGTTACCATTTGTATCTATAATGAAATTATCTCGGATTTATATGCAGACAACTTCGTTTTATGCGCTATATTATTAAAAAATCGGTGAACTTTAATTCTGTTTTTTTTTTTCAAGAAAAAAGAGAAAGTATTCTGCTATTTGAAATTAAAATAATTTGTAGTGTTGAAACATTATTTTAATAATGTATCGATTTTTAACATGTTTTTATTTTAATATCCTAAAATAAAAAATATTTAGCTCTACTTTGTATTGAGTCCTCTTTCAAATGAAATAATACCAACAGTGGAATTATGCCTCATATGTTCTCATTTTACCTGGAGATAGATAGATAGATAGATAGATAGATAGACATGTGTTAATATAAACTGAATAACGAGATATTAATAACTATGTAAGCGTGTGATAACGTATACATATAGAAGAGAAATTAAGTATTTATTTAATTTTATGTGTAAACAAAACAATCATCAGTGTAGTTAAACAGAAATAAAGTATATATTAACAGATTTGTGACTCAAGAATTGGGTAGCCATGGAACATCAATTGCACTACAAACGTACGTATAGCTTTATTCATTAATATGTATATATATATATATATATATATATATATATATATATATATATATGGACCCCGACTCACCAGAAAAATACCACTTAACATTTAGAGGAATGCGGAGGACAGAATCTGCTAAATTTTAGTGTCTTCCTATTCTACCAGTGTGACTAGAAAGCCACTGAACAAAGGCGGATTAATAAGGAAATATTTTTCATCAACAAGTATAAACCGATTCTTAATTCATTGCATAAATAGATTTTGCAAAATGCCCCTTAACATAAATGACATATGTAGCCAATTACGCCCCCTTATTTTCAATTTTTTTCATTGGTACAAAACATAAGCGTCAACACGTGGAGATACAAACAATTAAAAACTTTTTAAAAAACTAAGCGAAACCGGTTAAAGTAAAAATGTTTAAAAAATGAAAATAAAAATAAATATTTTTCTAAGAAAAAACACAGGAAATCCAATTGTAAGAAACGAAGATTTAATTCTTATCTGTAAAGCTTTATACATTATAAATAAATATCTCTATATTAAATATGTCGTGCCTTTTTTTCAAATCTTCATTTTAGTCTATACAATATGTTTTTTATACAAAATCTTTCTAACAAATAGTTTCTTTTTTGTTTATATATATATATATTTATATATATATATATATATATATATATATATATTCACAATAACAACAATTTTTTCTAGAAGTATGTCTGACTATTTAAAACGTAATATTTAGCAACCTTTTTTGAGTTATTTAAAGACGAACTTTATATCGGATTTTAGAAGGATGTTTATAGTATCCAGTACTCGTACGCTGTCTCCCATTTTAGCACTCTCTGGTGTCGACACAGCTTAACCTTGATTGTCGATAAAGAACCAGTGTTTACAACGTGATTTGACGGTAAGCAAACGGGAAGATGGAAGAGTACAACCAAAAGAAATGATGGCAAAAATAAAACAAATAAAATGATGGAAGATGGAAAGGACAATAACCGACAAAGATGATACAAGTAAAAGAAAATGAATACAGAAAAAAAAGGTTAGAAAATAAGTAACGCAAAAAGAAATCAAATAACAGAAAGAAATAAAAAAAAAACAAGTACAAATAAAAAATATAAAAATATAAAAAATAAAAATAAAATGAAATAAAAGTAAGCGACAAAATTAAATACTTAAATATATGAGATAAGGAAAAAACTGAAAATATCCAGACGAAATAAAAGAAAAATATAAACGGAATATGGTTGAATAAACACAAGCATTCATCATAGAATTTTTAAAAAAAATATACAAAGAAATCTGTTTTGATCCAGCATATTCATAAAAGGATACGATATACCAAAATACTTTGCAAATATAAAAAACGTCTTGAGTTATCTCTCTTGACTAAAATATCAAATAAAGAAATATTTCTATTCCTGACGCTTAAAGACGCCTATATATTTGATGATGGTAGTAGAAATTTGATTTACACTTGCTACTGTGTAGTTACTGTGTGCTCCATACTCAGATTAATCAATATATAAAATTCGATGACTTTCCTTAGTCCGACAGTCCGTAACACCTTCTACAAGAGCCATATATTGACCAAATTTTGGAGGGACATGCAAACCGGAAAGGGGATACAAAATACAGTAATAATTTCATATATATATATATATATATATATATATATATAACTTTACATAAGTTGTCTAAATTAGCTGAACTCACTTGTTTACGAGCGAAAACAACTCGATTTGGAATACTTTTTCTAAACTGTCCTGAGTTTGCGAGAACTATAAACACATCGCAAGGCCAAATGCTTCAAAAAGTTGGACTTTCGCTCAAGAAAGAAATATTTACGCATGGACAGTTGTATGTTGTATGCTCAAAAATAAGAAATCCTAAGAATTTATTCATCACTGTTAAAAGGGGAAAACAGTAATTTTCTTAAAAAATATTGTTTATCATGAAGTCCTATGAAATTAAATTAAATTAAAGGAATTAATAAAAAGCGAAGTAGGGTTTTTGTCAAATTATTTTCCAGACAAATCAGTTTATTTATCTCTCATCGATTGGTTTGAGAAATTGAAAGAAATATAGAGTTTGTAAAAATCGACAAAAACTTTAGCGATAACTTCAACAATACGTAATCCTGTGAGGATTTCAAGACGTCTGTGTGTTGCAAAAATATTCTAATAAATAAAATTTTGGAAGCCGCATGCTAGTGTGATGGTAAAGATGCTGGACTTATGAATAGTTAGTAATGAGTTCGAGATCCATATGACATTGTTCCAAAATTTGATACGCTTAGTAAATTATTCATGACGCTTAGATATTTTGAAGTTTGCAAAATTTCACCCTGAGGATTTCTTACATTGCGATTTATAGGGGATTTATTGCAGATATAAAAAACATTATTGAGAATTTCTCTTCTTTAAGTACTGTCCCTTCATGCCATAAGCGATTTGCCTCTCCACAACGTCCTGTTTTTTGTATCTTTTAGAAATGCGTGTCTTTTTTACTATTTTTCCGACACTCATTTCTACTGTCGATTTAAGTTATTTAAACAGGTTATTCGCTGTAACTATCTCTTCTAATTACATTCAATGCACTGGCATGCAAAAGATACCTTAGTAAATTAATTACTTTTGCTAATGTTACGGTTGATCATGTTTGCCGTAGTCTCTGAATATGGAATCCAGTGAAGTCCGTAATCTTTTCAATATCAGAGGTTGGCAGTGTAGATTCGGAGAAAGTAGAGGCTGTTAATTCTTTAAGTCTTCGATATCAGGTTGGCAGTGGAGATATTTTGGGAGAAAAAACAAATGGCTGCCTTTATACACGTCGGATTGAATATTTTGAGCTTTCTGATCGGTTAACCCTTCTATTGGTGAACAATAAAATGAGTCAGCTCATTTGACTGACTCACTAGTACTAGTCAACCCAAAAATTCTAACAGTTACCCCTAAATCGAAAATGCATTATGGTGGATGATAGAGCAACTTATACTTAGTAATGATGCAAAAAGGCAATATAAGAATTCTGAACTTCCAACAAATATTTACCTTTCAAATCTTTTAATTCAAAAGAAATGTTTTTGCTCTAAAGTGATCCTTATTATTACAGAAAGTGCAAAATTTGGGGTTAGTAATTAATGTTAGGCACGAATAATTGCCTCTATTCGATGTAACATTGAATGGAGAAAGATCCAGATGTTCTCACTGACTATTTTTCACTTTTTTTAAAGTAATCCTAAAGCTCTTGGATATTTTCTGGTTTTGGTTGGAGTACTTATTTCTTCATTTACCACCACAACGATTAAATTATATTCAGATCTGGACTTTTGCGGGCCAGTCCTCCAAAAGTTGAACCACTTCACAATCTTAACGATGTTAATTTAATAAAATAAATATATGTAAAAAAATTTATGTAGTTAAACCCAAAATATTTGCAGGCCGGTGTTTGTTCCGTGAGCCACAAATTCTCCAAGCCACCCTTCCTAATTATGTTACTCGCAAAATGTCTACTGTCTTTTCCTACAATCTCTGAATAAATGTGCTTTACTCCATTTTACTTTAAATTTCTACATTGCTGTGATGCTCCTTCCATCGTCAACTTATTCTCGTTGTATACAACAACACTTGTTGCATAAAGAACGAAGACTGATTTTGATGATGGTCAATAAGCCTGGGACTAGGAAAAGAAGTCTGTATTGTATAAGACGCTTTGAAAAAAATGTGTTTTATTATCTCTCAACTACGGTAGTTAGTACTTTCTTCCATATAGTCGCTGATTTTATTATTGGTATCGGCTGGTTGATGATAGGTAAAGCTACTATTCACATATAAAACTGAATTTTTTATCTTTCTTATGAAATTGGCCTATTATCCTCGTATCATCGCCTGGTTCAAACTTCTTCCCGGTTTTTGGAACAGGAGTAGCAGTTTGTCCTCTGTTTCCTGCTTTTCCGCTTCCTTCTGAAGTCTTTTTCATTTTCTTTAATTCCCAATATCCACTTGCGTCATAGTGGCTTCATTGACGTTTTTTGGTGGTGAATTGATTTTAAAAAATCCGTTCAATGTTAATTGCCGGTGGTGTTACGTAATGCGTAGTCTAAAAAAATAGTAAAAATCATTATTGCAGTGAATGTAATTATGGGGTCCATATTACAAGAATGAATTTTGCTCCGAAGCGATCTGAACTATGGTGTGGTTGGAAAAAACGTATTGAGGAAATCTAACAGTGATGGAGTGTCCTTGACAGAGGGTTTTTTTTATCATATCACCCCCAAGGAAGCCGGGAATGCCACCTGTACTCAGGGGAGGGTTACAGGCACGGAAAATGAGAGAAAAGACTGAATATAGGGAAGATTGAGGAAAGCTGAAAGGGACTGAAGAAGATAGAAGGTGGCAATTGAAGTTGCATTTAAATTTTTGCTGATTAAAGTTGGGTTATTAGGTGTGGGAGTATTAGAAACAGAAACATTAGTAATGAGTCGAAACAGAAAAGACCAACCAGGAGAAGAGTAGATAGCGATTGACATTGCATTTAAATTTTTGCTGATTAAAGTTGGCTGGAAAGCATTGGGCCGGAAAGAGTTCCACAAACAAGATGGTGCGAGAAAAGATACTCTTAACATAGAATTTACGGCTACATTTATCCAGCTCAACTGTAAATTGATGAGATCTTGACACCAGTCTTAGACGGAACTTTGAACTTAAGACTCTGATTCCGTTTTTCCTGCCGGTAACGTTTACACCACGAACCTCCTTCCTTGATGTGTCCATGATCTACAATGGAATGTGCCCCATCACGTCCTGGGTGATTATGACTCTCCACAACTTACTATCCTTTGTAGTTCTCAGTAAGTTTTGTCTTTTTATTATCCCTGACATCCATTTGCACAAGCTCATTAGGTAGGTTACTCGCGATTCCTGTCTGTCCTTACTGTATTCAGTATGCCCTGCTAGCGTCAAATTCACCAAACCCACTTTCCTCATTATGTTCTAGAAATGTATTTAATAGAATATCATAGTTTCTCACATGTCCAACCCATTATATTCTCAACATCCTTCTGTAGGGTCATATTCCTGTTCCCTCAATTTTCCCCTTTATCTGGGATTTCGGTCCTCTTTTAAAGTACATCCCAGATATTGAAATACTTAAACTTGGCATCTCTAGTTCTTAATTCCCATTTTGGATTGTTATTATTGCTGATTATAGATTCCGGCAAAGAGTGATCGCACGAATCCCGTGAGCCACCAGGATTGTAAGGGCCACACATGTATTGTCCAACCCTGTCCAGAGTTACCTTCTCCTAGAATTTGGGTTTTGGTGAACGTAACCGGAAGGCCACTAAAATCTATAGAACCCAATCTGTTCTCCTATTTACCCATAGCTAGAGGGAGAAGAAGCGGATTCATAACTTTCCCAAGGTTATATGTACGTAAGTGAATATAATGGATCTGACTGGAATTCGAACTTGGCTCTCCGATTCCCCAATCCGAGCCACTATCCATTACTCCAAAAAGCAGATGTAGATTTTTAGAGTAAAATAATGAAGAATACATTTTATAGCAAAAGGGTAATCAATACAATACCAATAAAAAAAGGATAAAAATACATTATTATAGTAAAATTACTAGCAATATATTAAAAATTACTAACAAAACATTTTATGACCTACAAACAATGTAATTTAAAAAAAAAATGCTTACTCTGAAAGTATACAATTATGTATAAAATATTTGTAGTTGAAAGCATAAATTTACTTACAAAATATTTAGAATTTGGCATGAAAAAATCCCAGAGAGGTGGATATGCTATTCAACAAAATCAGCAGCAGACATAGATTCTGGATTCTTACAATTGATAATTAGTTGTTTATTTTAGATTTCCTTTGCTAAATTATGCGCTTGGAATAGCAAAATCCATAAAATTTTACTTGGTTTTGACATGCCAAAAGCTAACTGTAAGTAGGACCAACATACGTTGGCGACCAGAGAATTGCCAAAAAATATCAATAGTGCTCCAACATGTGATAATTCAGAGAGATCACGGGCTAAGCTGCTTTTAATAAATTAACAGGAATTATCAGGTTTGAAATTGGCTGTCAGACATATAGAAACTTACATACCAAAAGGGTGTCGTATATGTTAATATTCTCTCATAAATCCGGTAATTCCTGTAAAGATAATAAGAAAAATTACTGTCTTATAAATTTGTAATTGAAAGAAACATGCCGGGGTGATTATTCATTGTGAGAGAAAAATCTATCTTTTACATCCATATTCCATGGTATTTACTCACCACCACTTCTCACCCCCGCGGGTACCCGACCGCGTTCAAACAGCTGTGGGTCAAAACTTGCCCAGCCAACGCAAACGTCTGTTGTATTACTACAGATTCCTACTCTTTAGTGCAATCATGACCAGGCACATCTCAATATTTTTCCAGCTGCTATCCGTCAGCAGACAGGGATACAACTGGGTTGCACTCCCCCCACTAAAGACAGAGAAGCAACTGACAGATACTTACATTACTAGCAGGACAAGACCTCATCCCAAAATTCTTCTTCTTCTTCTTCTTCTTCTTCTTCTTCTTATTATTATTATTATTATTATTATTATTATTATTATTATTATTATTCCTGCTCTTCTTCCTCTTCTTCTATTTCTCTTCCTCCCCTTCTGCTTCTGTTCCTCCCCTCTTTCATTCTTCTTCTTTCAACAAGCTCCTTATGTATGCTATTCTTTACTTCTCTTTGTCCCACTTGCCTTCAGTTATGTTCTGTGAATGAAAAAATTCCAAGCCCTCTTTTCTCATTATGTGTCCTAGAAATACCAATTGCATCTTTCTCCTTCTAAATACAAGTGTCCATTTTCTTCCCATTTTTCTATAAACTTCGTCGTTTCTCACGTTCAACCCACGCTATTCTCAGCATCCTTCTGGACAGCCACTTTTCTGGTGCCACACGTTTGCTCTTCGTCTATGTGGAGATTGTCAAGCATCCAACACCACTGAGAAGATACAATAACACTAGTTAACAACATAAAAAAGCTTAAAAAAAAATGAAATAAAATAAAAAATAACCAATCGTATCTAATTTTGGCGAATTGGAAATAAACATATCTAAATTTGTTGATTGTCTCTAGATTTCCTGAGACAGTACTCCTGTTATGATTATTTCTGCAAAATTGTTGTCCTTATCAGATTAATTATTATAGTCCTAATAATCTTATTATATATAATTATTCTCCTAATAAACCAATTGTTATTCACCTTTCCACTCAGGTTTTCACAGCTGTAAAAATGGCGTATAAATGTCTGTAATGTCAATCTCATCTGCTATGTATGTGGTAAAGGAGCCTTTGCATCTCAAAAGCGAAATATCACACCTTTTTTTATTTTAAAGAAAAGTTCACTCTGTAACCCCCCCACCCCAACACACCGGGGGCACTCGATTGACAGGGTTATGTTAAGAGGAAATTTATATGGATAGGAGTGGAAGATAATGGTTTAATCTAAACAGGCTGAGATTATTGTGACCGAGGAAATATCCTCTTGGGAGTCTTTTACATAGAGCAGGGGTTCACGGGAAGAAGCTGTTTGAATAGAACATACTTCTTGCCGGTGGGATCCTGAGAGAATATGGGTGATTTTCTACAATGTAAGCGGCATGGTGGATTGTAGCTGTGAAAGTCAGAGCTGGAGATGCAGTTCGTCCGAGTAGTTTCCAGGATAATCGCGATAGAGCAGTGAGAGTCTCTCCAGATCCAGGCTGTGATGCAGAGGTTTGTGTGTGGAATACACTCTTCTGCAGGAAGGACTCAAAGACGCTTTTGAACTCTATCAAGACTAGAAAGTTTGATCTGGGCGGCTCCCGCCCAAATATGGCAAAATACCCCACTTTCGGCAAAATCTGGATTTTATACATGTAGATGATAGCATGAGGAGTCGGGTTCTTACTGTAGCGGTACAGGCTGTTGGGAGAAAAACTAACCAACTATATTTTGGATGCAAAATGAAACACCAAGAGAAGAACTGGGCGCCACACCTATCCTTTAATACCTGTGCAAATAATCTCAGTCAGCCATTACAAATGATTTACACCTTTTTCAGTACCCATGATTTGGTGAGATCATATCACTGATTGTTGTTTCTGCATGATGCCTTCAATTGGTAAGAGACTGTCAAAGAAAAAAATAAAGAAATGGACATTCCAATAGCCAATCATTCCATCAGCTTTGCGTCCTGACTCCTATAATGAAGGCATACCAGTCCTACAATTGTATGAATTTAAGTCAGATGTGAAAGACAATTAAACTTCAGATCTGGAACATAAACTTCATATGACCAAGATTAATTGCCCAACATTCGTCTCTGAAACACACATCATAATTCTAACCTAAAAGATTTAGATATTTGGAAATTTCTTAGGTTAATGCAGAACTGTTTGTTTACACGTTACAGCAGTGGAATCTATTAGTTGGTGATATACGGATTTCCCATTACCGTGGTCGTCACTAGGGTCTAATCCCATTCTTCATTATAGAAAGTGATTTGATGTACTGGCATTCTATCTGTAGTCTTATACAATCACTCAACATCAGTTACAATCCAGAGGATATTAATTAATACCTCGAAGACAATTCTCAAAGCTGTCTCATTACGCAATAATAAAGCTTTACCTTCAATCTCACTTCACACGAAAGAAGCTTATGACAATAAGAAACAAATATTGATATGTATCAACTATGATTAAAATAACTGGCAACCTTGTGGAGTTTTGAATGTTGTTGTTCTCTTGATAATACTGCGAGATCGATATATACCAAGTACTGTTGTTTTCATTTGGAATCGGTCAGCCGAGATAGAAATTCTTATTAGATCAAGAGAAACTACGACAATCACTGGATTCAGGTAGAAAAAATATTCAACATTCAAAACTAGCTGAGTTAAACAAAATTTGTTGACACGTCTTCACATAAAGCTTGGTCTTATGGAAAATTTTTCATAAAAGCTATGGCGGCATTTTGTATATGCAGAATAAAATTCCCAGGATAATTTAAACAATGATAATGGAAGAAATCTTTCTTGGTCCCCAGATTTGTAAACTTCTTTCGGATGAAACTGTTGAGAGATTGTTATGGGGAAAGGAAAAAAACTGAATGGATAGCTTTTATGAACAATTTATAAAATGTAACGATTTTTTGGAATGCTTGCAGAATAAATTATGGGGTATTTTTGAATATTTAATGAGATGGTTTGTTTGAATAATAATAATAATAATAATAATAATAATAATAATAATAATAATAATAATAATCGTCCAGTCCCGACTACTTCGAAAACAGTGAATGATATAAATATCGCTTTTCAAGCTATTAATAGCGAATCAAGGGTACTCGGACTTTTGGCCAATGGATATTTGACCGACGGATATTTGGCCGAGAGACATGGGACTGAACGTGCATTTAGCCGAAAATATAGTGGCGTGCTTACATGTCATTCTCTTTATCTTTTTTTTTTTGAGAAAAAGAATAATAGTGTTGATCTTGTTTAACACAACGAAAAGGTGAGATTGAATGTTTATCACATTAAATTCGCTATTTAATTTCTTCAATTATGTGCTATATAGATTTATATTTATTTGCTGAATTAATTAATAACTTTACGTTTTTTTTTTGACAGGCTTTGATTTAATCAGACCTCATTAAATAATTATTAATTTAATCGTACTTTATTTCATTATTTTTAAAAAAATTTCCTGCAATAATCTTTTTAATCAAAAATTAAACACAATCACTGAAAAATAGGGGATTTTCTGTGAACAACTGCTCAACCTAATATATTCACATACATGTGCAGTTATTTGTACATAGTACACTAATGTGCAATTATTTCTCCGATTCTAGTTTATAGTACTGCTGATTAGAATACTATAATATTATATTTAGTATTCCTTGTTACCATTTTTACTTGTACTTTTTCGGTGAAATGTCTCTCGCTCAAATGTCCGTTTTGCCAAATGTCTCTCAGTCAAATGTCTGTCGGCCAAATATCCGTTCGGTCAAATGTCTGTCGGTCAGTTATCTGTCGGTCAAATGTCTGTCGGTCAGATATCTGTCGGCCAAATGTCCGTCGGCCAAATGTCCGTTTTGCCAAATGTCTCTCAAATGTCTCTCGGACAAATTTCCGTCGGCCGAATATCCTTTCGGTCAAATGTCTGTTTTGCCAAATCTCTCTCGCTCAAATGTTCGTCGGCCAAATGTCTGTTCGGTCAAATGTCTGTCGGCCAAATGTCCGTTGGCCAAATGTCCGTTTTGCCAAATGTCTCTCAAATGTCTGTCGGCCAAATGACTCTCCGCCAAATGTCCAGCCACGGAATCAGGTGTTTTCTACAAACGTTCGTGCGTGCATGGTGATGAAGGTAATGGGATGACAGAGCGTTAAAGAGTGATTGGCAATATCCCTCGACCATATGACGTTACAAAAAATAATTCCCGAGTATTTATATCAAGATTAGTTACCGTATATACTCGCGTATAATGCGACTTTTGAAGACCTAGATTTTAAGGTAATTTTAAGTGGCGTAGCATCAGATACGAGATATAAAATTAGCGGATGTACTGCTGGGCCTGGCTACGCCGTTAACCAAACTATATTTCTATTTACTGTAGACAAAAATATAACTATATTTAAAATAAACATGATTTTAATAAAACGGGTGTTTTACTTAACTGTATAACAATAATAGTGCATGTAATATTGACATATAGCATCTTACTATAAAATACAATCAAAGCGTATGTGCAACTTTTTCCATTGTTTACGTTTAGTTGTTTCTCGTTCGGTTGTTTATGGCTGTACGCTATTACGCAATGGTTATAGCGTTACTAACGATAATTTTATCATTCTCTTTTAAATGTTTAACTTATTTAACAAGAATATGGGATAAAGTGATAAAGGAAAAGAGATTAGTCATTTGTAATTTGCTCTCAAAAATAGTTGAACTCGTGAGATACATGATAAAATAATTTCTCATGAATGAAAATTTTGAGGGTCTTGCGTTGCAAGTGTATATACAGTAATATTAATACATACTGCGTTTATTTACACTATATACTGCCTTCACTTGATACAATTACATGAGAGGTTAGTCGTGTATAGAATAGTCAATTCTTTTCCTCGATATCTGCAAAATCAGCAAAACATATACCGTGGCCAATGAAAAAATCAGCAAAACACATTTCGTGTTGAATGAAATAGTCAGCAAAATATCTTTCGTGCCCAATGAAAAAGTAAGGAAAACATATTCCGTGTCCAATGAAAAAAAAATAATCAAAACATATTTTGTGTTCAATAGGGCAAATAGAATTTGGGGTCATCTTCATGACGTATCTTCCTCCATGTATAACATAATATATATATATATATATATATATATATATATATATATATATATATATATATATATATATATAGTATATGCTCCTGAAAAATTTATTTCGGTTGAGCTCTCTGAGGAGGAAGTGTGGGTTTATAAAGAGTGACTATTACGGCTAATAATGTAAGACTCTTCGGTAAATCCAATCGAGTTCTCTCAGTCACTGTGTGTTTATCTAAAAATAAATACGCTTAAATTCAGCTTAATCCCTGCCATGCCGTGCACCAACGGCTTAGTGGTAGAATACTTGGCTGACACCAATTCAGTCGGGTTTCGATTCTAGCTAGAGGCAACCGAACGTCTAGCCACACTGATGAGCTGTGATACAACGAAACAGTCTGCCTGTGGCTCACTATATATATATATATATATATATATATATATATCTATATATATATATATATATACACACACACGATGCATTAAAAATCTATATGGAGTCCTTTCAAAGGGTTTTGAAGAGCCATGGTTAAATGTAAAATAAGTGACAGAACTGTCCTACAAATTTTTTCATGGCCACTGCTCTGGCGAGCTTTTTTCACTGGTACCCCGACTACATGAATTCAAGCATGTTACTAGATTAGCATCTAAGCCCCACCCATTTACTGTTGAAATAGTTGAATGTAACCCCACCACTTCTACTCCAACAGTTTCTTTCCTCGCATTTCTTGACATTGGAACTTTCTTCCTCTCAATTGGTTCCCTGATAACTGAAAACTTCAAAAATTTAAATGCAACGTCAATCGCCCTTTTCTGTTGCCTCCAACCCTGTCCTTTTTCCCTTTCCTCAATCCACATTATACCTAATGTTTTCTCTCGTTTTCACTCACCGGAATCCCCAGTGTGCGTAATAGCTTTGCTTGGAGTGAAATGCTTAATACACACACACACACACACACACACACACACACACACACACACACACACACACACACACACACACATATATATATATATATATATATATATATATATATATATATATATATATAGAGAGAGAGAGAGAGAGAGTTGTATATTTAGGCAGCAATCCTTCCTTTATGCATGTTTCATTAAAACGACAGACAAGGTACTATGGCTGAGCTTTTTATTTAATTTTTCTTGTGTTCTGACAAGAGCCTTCTTTTCTGTCCGTAGTACCTTGTCTGTCGTTTTTAATTGCATATATATATATATATATATATATATATATATATATATATATATATATATATATATATATATATATATTATTGTAGCAAAATGATCCGACACATTTATAGGTTTAATAAAGGCGAAATAGAAGAAAGAACGAAAAAATGTTTTTATTTTCGAAATGTACCCATAATGACTTTTTTGTTTCACTTTAATGGCGATCATCACTCTTTCATTGTGGAAACGTTTATGAAGAAATGAAATCAGTAACTGCAACACAAACAGCGCCTGATTTGTTTTATGTGGGGATACCTGAAATCAGATGTATACACTCATCGCCCTCGATCTAAAAACTCGACAAAATCCAAAGAATGATTTGCAGTTTAGTCGGACCTAACTTGTCATTTCGACTCTTGTCACTTTCTCACAGACGTGATGTGGCTTCCCTCTCTCATTTCCATGGCAACAGCTCTGACGAGTTTTTTTCCCTAGTGCCCTGACTACTTGAATTTAAGCGTGCTACTAAGTTAGCATCTAGATCCCACCTTTTACTGTTGAAACAGTTAAATGTGACCGCCACTTCTACTTCAACAGCTCCTTCTCTCGCACTTCCCGACAGTGAAACTCCCTTCCTCTTACTTGTTTCCCTGATAAATATAATCTTCAAAAATTTAAATATAACTTTAATCGTCATCTTCTGATGCCTTGATCTCCGTTTTTCTTTTCATCCTTTCTTAATTCCACCCCCTATACACATCTTTTCTGTTACTGTTGTCCCCTGTAACCACCCACCCTGCGTCCCAGTAACCCTCCCGACTTGCTTGCGGGGAAATGTTTATAAAGTTTAGACGTGTCTTTTTTTGTTGTCATTTTCCTCGCATGCATATTCACTGTTATTCTCAAAATTGTTTTCTTCTGTAAAAAAAAACATATCTGTTGCTTATCTTCTTCACCACTAAAGAAATTGTGTAGCGTTCGTTCTGATATAGGTAGATATATATTATATAACAATGCAACATTTTTGGTTTGTTTATAAAGAATCCCCCACCACATTTTTTAATTCTTTGCTTAGCATTTCGAAGATATTTTTTAATTATTCCAACGTGGCACTGGAATTCTGTCTGACTACCCTTGATATACATCCTTGTGCAAATTATTTGAAACAAACTTTCTTTCAACATACGACCAGCTTTAGACCCACTGGAGTAACAGGCTGTAATTGATTTCTATTTTTCCACATATTAGATCAGTAATATGAATCTATTTTCGGGGTGTGTGATGAAATTTGTTTGGCCTTGAAAAATATAGCGTCATCCGTGATTGCATCACATCTAGACACTTTTGTCTCGACTGTCGATTAGTTGTCCTATGGTCATTGTCTCCAATAGACGTTTCTCCAAGGAAGTGTACGTCAACTGTAACGCAGCACGAACACAATGGCAAGCCTTACCATTGAGCAAATCAAAGTACTATACATTCGTCTGGAAACTCACCTGATTTAAATCCAATCGATAATCTGTGGTCAATCTCCAAACATCGCCTTTGTCGAATGGACATACGAAGTACTAACATGTGCACTGGGTCAGGTTTCACTGGAAAAATACGAAGTAAATAATAACGGAATTATTTATTTTGTTTCATTTTGCACAAGGGTGTAAGTGATCATGTCACTCCACTTTTCCTTTATAATTAATTTTCACAAGGTTTTAATTGTGTACATGCCGACGTTAGTAACCATCTTCAAGGCGTGACCAAAAAAAGCAATAAATTCTGTTGTTCTAAGAACATCTGCAATATAGGATCGGAATTATTTTCATTACACAATTTTTTCTTAAAAATGGGATTTGATTCTTGTTATTATCATTTCAAAAATATACTAAATAACACGAGATGATGTTGTTGAATTCTTGAAAAGGCCAGATGCAGATCTATAATTGACTAGCAGCATGGCCCAGCGTTGCCCGTGCTTGATTCAAAAATCGTACAACTCATATAGCAATCGCTATCACTTGACTTAAAATATTTTTGCCCTTCCTTCCCTTTAAAGGAGTGCCCTCTGCCGTGCTGATGTTGCTACATGCCTTACTTCTTGCCTATCTCACACTGCGAATTTTTTCTAAGCTCTATATTAAACATTAAATCTGTTACGAAAAAAGAACTAAACAAAATGAACACAAAACGACCAGCTTTAAAAAGGACTCGTAACTGGAAAAACCGAATGAAAAAAGAATGTTAATAACTTTTTCACGCCAACCCAGTTCTGCGGAATCAGAATCAGCGTTGAGTTTAAGCAAGCGAATTAAAGTGCCATGCAGATTTAAATTTTTCCCACTTGTGACGAATGCAGCTATCGATTGTTTTGTATACTAGCATGCTAATTAAAATTCGTGTCACTCTCCTGTTGACTCTCACGCCTGCCAATAGAATCTTCCTGCCTATTTCCGGGTCCCGACCAGAGACCTAAGGTCAGTAATGGCACCATGACATTTTCCACTGACCATTTAAATCCACACACGCACACACACATACACACACATATTTTACATAAAGTCCTTCGTAAGGTGTGGGCTGTAGTCTTGAGAACATCTTTTGCATTTATTTAAGGCACGGGCAATCAGGAATCCCTTCAATCCAAGGTCTCCAACTACACCTGGGATTTTTGATATTCCCATGTGCCACATTTTTGAGATTTCGATTTCATGGTCCTTGTATTTTGTTAGCGTTTTGAAGCTCTTAACGATACATTGCAGTCTGCAGGGACTGTCATACCCATAAGGAGGCATTTTTTTCGGTCTCTAATAATGATATTTGGGCAGTTAATTATTATTATTATTATTTTTATTTTCTTTGATTTCTGGCGTTTACAC
This sequence comes from Acanthosepion pharaonis, assembly GCA_903632075.3. Taxonomy (NCBI): domain Eukaryota; kingdom Metazoa; phylum Mollusca; class Cephalopoda; order Sepiida; family Sepiidae; genus Acanthosepion; species Acanthosepion pharaonis. Next base: position 35,289 of record CAHIKZ030005535.1, read on the forward strand.
ATTACTTTCCGGGTCCCGCCCAGGATCCTAAGGTTAGAAATGGCATCATGACACTTTCCACTGACAAAAAGAATATATATATAGATAAAGCCCTTCATTAAGTGTGGGCTGCACTTGTCAGAACAATTTTTTGTATCTCCTTGAGGCATGGATTTCCAGGAATCCCTTCAATTAGTCTACTGCAATCTTTTCCAACCAGTCCTAGGGCTCCAACTACAACAGGGATTGTTGATGTTCCCATATGCCAAATTTTCGAGATTTCTATTTCAAGGTCCTTGTATTTTGACAACTTTTTCACTATCTTCAAAGATACATTGCAGTCAGCAGGGATTACCATATCAATAAGAAGGCACTTTTTTTTGTTTGTGGTCTTTAATAACAATATCTGGGCTTTGATTGTTCTGTCAGTGTGTACTGTGTAGTCCCATAGAATTGTAACAGGTCCTATCTCCGTAACCGGGTCTGGTTGGTGTTCATACCAGTTTCTTTCAGTTTTCTTCCCGTAGAAGTTGCAGATTTTCCAGTGCAGATATTGGCTCACTCTGTCATGCCGGGTTTTATATTCAGTGGGTGCCAATATCGTGCAACCTGATACAAGATGATCAATCGTTTCTGAATATTTATCACAGAATCTGCATTTTGGACTGACACAATATTTTAGTATATGTGCTTGATAATTCCTAGTTGGCAAGCATTGTTCCTGTGCAGCAAGGATAAAGCCTTCAGATTCAGCTTTCAACCCTGCACTACGTAGCCACTGATGGGTACAGGTTTTGTCTACGTCAGCTTGTTTGGTACGGGCAGGGTATTGGCCATGAAGCGGTTTATCTTGCCATCGCTTCTGTATCTGGCCCGTTGCATTCGTCTTTGCTGTCTTTTTAAAGTATTTTGCAGTTTCAGCCGCTGTATTGTGCTGTAGTTGCATCTCTATGCCCATTTGAAACTCCATTTTGAATTTGTTGGCTTATTTTATTACGGAGTAAAGGCGCTTACTTTCATGTTCCTTGACGCATACCATCATCCAGTCTTCTGTAGTTTCCAAATATCTTTGGAGGCCAATTGTTGTAGTGTTGTAGGACAGTTCTAGTTGAACTAATCCTCTGCCTCCTTCGGATCTGGGCACATACAGACGATCAACATCAGCTTTGGGATGATGCATGCGATAGCAAGTGAGAAGCTTTCTCGTGTTGGCGTCCATTCGCTTAATTTCAGCTATGGTCCAGTTAAGGACATTAAAGCTGTATTGCACCACAGGGACAGCCAATGTGTTTATGGCAGATATTCTGTTTTTTTGAGTTTAGCTCAGTATTTAGTACCAGACGTACACGCTTGTAGTACTCTTTTCTTATCTTTTCCTTCATCTGGGGGTGTTGTATGCCATCTCCTTCGCTAATTCCTAGGTACTTATAAGCTTCATCATGCTCCAGTTCCCTAATCTTTGTGACAAAATCTAAATCTATTAGGGGTGTTTCTGTAATTCTACCTTTCTTGAATGTTACTTTTGCACATTTATCTAATCCAAAGTCCATACCTATGCCGTCACTGAAGTATTTTACAATATTGAGGAGGCCTTTCAACTCATTGTCGTCTTTGGCAAAGAGTTTGAGATCATCAATGTAGAGTGGGTGATTGAATATTTTCTTATTTATTTTGTAACCATAGCTACTTTTGTTCAGTTCATGTGTAAGAGGGATTAAGGATAAACAAACGGAAGGGGTGACAGAGAGTCTCATTGAAAAATTATTATTATTTGTAGTAGTAGTATTAGTATTATTATTATTATATTTCTTTTGATTTCTGATGTGTACACATTTCTTTCCGGGTCCCGACCAGAGACCTAAGGTCAGAAATGGCACCATGTCATTTTCCACTGAACCATTAAATAAACACACGCACACGCATAAACACACACACATACACACACATGTTTTACATAGATAATGTCCTTCGTAGGTGTGGGATGTAGTCTTGAGAACAATTTTTTGTATTTCTTTAAGGCATCCCCTCAATTAGTCTACTGGAATCTTTTCAAATCAATCCGAGGGCTCCAACGACAACAGTGATTTTTGATATTTCCCTGTGCCACATTTTTTAGATTTTGAGATCAAGGTCCTTGTATTTTGTTAGCTTTTTGAAGCTCTTAACGATACATTGTAGTCTGCAGGGACTGTCATACCCATAAGGAGACATTTTTTTCAGTCTCTAATAATGATATTTGGGCAGTTAGTTATTATTATTATTATTATCAATGTTGTTGTTGTTGTTATTATTATTATTTCAGTTTGATATACGCTCTGATTCTTAGAGGCTTCGGCCGTGTGATGATGAGCATATCTCAGCTCCTATGGAAGTGCAGTAATCCACCTATTTCCCCCAGTTTTAGGTTAAATAGTAAGCTTTTTATTTGGAAAAATATCTTTATCATCCACAATAATTGTTAATACAATATTCACTCGGAAAAACAAAGAATTATTCTTACAATACCAATAAGCTGTAAATATTGAACGAATCAATAAAAAAAATCATTATGTTTTAATAGCATTTCATGAGTGTCTATCTAACAGAATAATGAAGAAATAAATTTAGATTATTTAAAATATTAAAATTCATTTATTAACTAAATAAAGGAAAAACAAATATTGTAAAAATATTTTAGCAGGTATTTCCCCGTCATTAACCAACTGTCTGCAATAATTTATTAAAAGAAAATCAATGAACACATTTCCAAACGATATATTATTTCAGTTATATTGCATTTATTTTTCTTGATTTCTAATTCTGGAAATAGAATTTAATTTGGCAATGTGGTTTCAAATGAAATATCAACTAATTTAATTTCTCTTGGGGAATTATTTTTGTAAGATCACCGCCCTTGGCTTCAAATGGCGCAATTATTTTTAAAAATTCTATCTGTCTTTGACCAATAAGGTTTAATAAGATAAGTACTAACACCAAAATTTAGATTCATTGTTTTTACCTATTTTTGAACATTCAGTTTTAAAATGGTCTGAAAGAATTAAAATGGTCTGAAAAAATATATAGAATTACTTAATATCTCCAGATTTTTGCTTAAAAACCTGACTTCAAATCTTTACTATTTAAAAAATAAATTTAAATAAAGTTGATATCTCTTGTATTATATAAATTGCATGGAAAATATTTTCAAAAAAGAATTTTAATTATGAATCACCACAAGCAAAATATGCAATTTCTTTAGTGTATTTGATAGGTAAAAACTGCGTAAATATATTGTAAGTTTACCGAAACGGCTACACAATGAATAAGATTTGTTAGATAATTTGTTAGATAAATTCCTCGATACTAGTTAATAAAAACAAAAAAAAGTAATTTAAATCCTATATAACACCATAATACTACTAGGTATAAATTATAAGACAAACTGCATTGAGTAATAGATAACGTCTCGGACTGAGGAATCGGAGAGCCGAGTTCGAATTCTAGTTCAATCCATTACATTCAATTACGTGCTGATACCCTTGGGAAAGATATAAATAATCTTCTCCCCCAAGGAAAATAGTTGGACAGACTGGGTTCTATTGCCTTAGATGGCAACTGGTCTGCTGCAGAAAGAAATGGCAACCTACTGCAGGAAAGATCTGCCTCGTCTGCTAGCATAACCATTTACGTCTCCCAAACTTTGCAGATGGAACCCGTTTAACCATCTGTTAAAATTGTTAAATCTATCTATCTATCTATCTATCTATCTATCTATCTATCTATCTATCTATCTATCTATCTCTCTCTCTCTCTATATATATATATATATATATATATATGTGTGTGTATATATATATATAAGCATTACGCTCCGAGGAAGGCGGAAAGCCACTAGGATGCAGGGGTTGCAGAAAATTTTAAGCGGGAGCAGATAGGAGTGATAGAAGAAAGGATGAGGAGAAGGATAGTGGATAGATCAAGGTAACTGGAGATGTCGATTGACATTACATTTGAATAGATGGAGATTATAACTCTAAGTGAAACAGTAATAGGGAAGGGTGTTCCACAGGCGAGAGGTGCGAGATATGAAGCTATTGGAGAAGAAGAGACGGCTTCATTTAAAAGTTTCTACAGTAAAAGGGTGAGAGCGTGATGCCAGCCTCGTAGGGCGCTTGAATTCATTAAGTCTGGGAACCAGTGAAAGCAGCTCATCGGAGCAATTACCATGGAAGTATATATATATATATATATATATATATATACAATTATCATAGGAAAAGACAAGAGCAAACGGAAGTCTGAAATGTAACATTGAAAATATCATAATAAAAATATTTTTTGCCATGCCCGCGACGTTCCGAGAATTTGAGCGTACTTGCCTTCTTCAGGTACTGTCGACGACAGATTATATAAAGCTCTCACGGAAACTGTAACTGAGAGTTTGTTTTGTTTTGTTTTTTTTACAGTCAGGTTCACCTTTACAAGGGTCACTCGAGGTAAAAGCTTACTTAATGAGTAGAAGATAACGGTTGACCCTAGTCATGAACATGTTAAGATTGTAGTGATCGAGTAAATATCCTCTTGGGAGTCGGCTCCACACCCCAGTGGTTCGCGGGAACAAACTGTTAAAGTGGAACTAATTTTTCACCGGTGAATTTCCGGAGGGATTCCGAAAGGTGGTGTGTTACTATGTAAATGGTGTGGCCTGTTCATTCCGTGAAGTTTTGATTGGCGGGACCAGGGAATGTAGTTTGTTCGAGCAGTTTCCGGGTAAATAGTGATGGTGCAGTGAGAGGTTTGCCATACCCTGCCCGTCAGAGTGAGGTTAGAGAGTGTAGAATAATTCATCACCCACAAGGACTCGAAGAAGCTTTTGGACTCTGTCAAGGCTGGAGAGTGACGTCTGTGTAGCTCCCGAACAAATATAACAGCATTCCCATTTTGGCTTGATATGCCTCTTTTAAAGATAGAGAATTGCAGAAGGATTCAAGTACTTAGTGGAGCGGTACGGGAGAGCCAAACATTTTACCTGCATCCTTGGGAAGGGATTGAAAGTTTAAGCTCTGTTTGCTGTCAAGAGTGAGTTTAAGTCCCAAAAGTCTTTCCAGGCACAGTACCTCGCCGAGAGGACATCTAATCTTCTACACAGCATAGTTATATAAATCAGATGTCGGCTCTGTAATGTAGAAGAAACGAAAATGTTCATGAGAAGGTGTCTGTAACAGGGATTAGGTCGCCATCTTAGTGAACAGGTATACTTGTAAAAGTGAATATATTATGATTAACGACAATAATTTATGACAAACATTCCCCCTCCCTTAAGTAAATGGAAATGTCGCAACCAGTCGTATCCGAAGATACCAGTCTACTAGGGCGGCTAGATAATCCCCATTGCCGACGCCTGCTCACGCACATTTGTGTTTGTTCAACGCCCACAGATACTGCAACTATACTGAGTGGACATTAGTTACAATTTCTGGAAGAGAGCGCGTTATCTATCGTGATCAACAGTCTGAATAAGGCTAGCGCGCTCAAATGAAATAAAACCACTAAGACACAGGAGGCTACTGATGAAAAAACAATGAAGCAAAGGAACAAGAAAAATGGGAAATATCAATAAAAAGAACCAGATTCAATGCGTCGGAAGGTGACATTTGACGATGCTTTTATTCTCTTTTGTAGTGGTAGTAGACATGAATGGAAGGAACCGGAAGAGGTAAGTAAGTGCGGGACAAGAAACGATTAGAATAGAATGTAAGGTTACATTTAGCAATTTCAACAGTAATCGAATCAATAGCTGCATCTACTGTAAGGAAAGTTGGGAGACTGTGTCGTGCCAGAAGGTTTTTCTCGTCCGTATTGCATATTTACAAATCCACGATTCGCCTGTGGATTAAATACTGTTGCCATATCTGGCATGATGTTCCTGCTATTCATCTCTTGGTGCTTGGCAAAATTCAAAGTAGGATCTGCAATGTAATCGATTGTGATTTGGCATATCGACTTTATTCTCTTTCTCACCGGCCTGACGTGGTTTCCCTTTGACTTTTCTACATCTATTTTCATGGCAACTGCTCTGAAATGCGTTTTTTCTCTGGTGTCCTGACTCCGTGAGTTTAAGTGTCCTACTAGATTGACATTAAATTCCCAACCCTTTTAATGTTGAATTAGTTAAATGTAACCGTCATTTCTACTCCAAGAGTTTCCTTTCTTGGACTTGCCGCCTGTGAAACACTCTTCCATTTCCTTGCTCTCCTGATAACTACAATCTTCAAAAATTTAAATACAACGTCGATCTCCATTTTCTATATTCATAAAAACCGTTCAGTTTGTATCCTTTCCTTGGTCCCCTTTAATACCAAGTCTGTTCCCTCATTTTCATTCTCTGTGTCCCCCTGCGTACCAGTGGCACTTTCGCTTGCTTGGGGTGAAATTATTAATAATGATAAAAGACTATGATGTTGAGACCTAACAACCAATCTAGAAATTAGTGAATATTCATTACAGAATAGATAGAGGGAGATTACGATACGTCGGTGAGAAATTGAATGAAGCCGAGATGTTTTATTAATATATCTGGAAAAATTTGCGAGTTTTTAATTTTGTTTTCTTATTACGATATGTGTATGCTGATTTATACATTACATCAGTAATTTATAGTTGCTATTTTGTTTGGAAATCAAGTGCCAGCAAGTATTTATGTAAGAGTGCCGCACTTTCCGCAGAATCTTTGGTGAGTGCAATTATTTCCCGAAATGGACATTGTATTTTATCAGTAAATGTTTTTAACCACTCAATACCTATGTCATATATAAATATTTAGGAACAGATTTAGGTGGGCGCGCACAGACAGACACACACACACAAACACACACACAAACACACATACACTGACGCATGCACGCGTGAGCGGACACAAAAACACTGAAACGCGCGTCCGGACACACTCAAGGAGACACACAACAAGCACACACAAACATTCACTTACAGACACAGGCTCGGATACGCAAACGGACTCACACATTGGCATACACACACTCGTACGTATACATACAATGACATGCACATACGGTCACTCGCACATACACACACACAAACGCACACACACACACACACACACACACATAAAAAATATGAAGACATATACTCTTAAGTTGTGCTATATTTATGGGATAAAGTGCTCAATAACAGAGATAGAGCGTGTGTAAGTATAAAAGTGAACATTGAAGTCAACACTTAGAGGCGACAGGCTGTTTCATGCTAGATGCAATCGTCAGGCCTGACGACTGCGTCCTGCATGAAACAGTCTGTCGTCTATATATATATATATATATATATATATATATATATATATATATATATATATATATATATATATATATATATATTTTACGTTATTTTCATGTATACAATTTATTTAAGTAAATTCAATGTGCTTTTAATTTAGGCAGCATTTTTTCATTAATGCATGTTTCATTAAATACTTAACACTTCTCGTTTTCACTCTCACGTGATCATGTGTGATGTCATGGGCCACGGTGCGATTTTCGCTTCCAGCGGCTCGTATGCACGTTTTTTTGTTACTTGGAAATCTTCGATAAAAAAAAAAGACAACAGACTATCACTGTTGCTATGTCCGTGTATTGTTTAATTCATTGTAATGTACTTGTCATCTCTGACGATGACTTATGTAAGCCGAAGCTTGGATAAGATTAAAATCTATGAATCAATATGGTGATTTTCTTTCGTCTTTCAATGATAATGTTATTAAATTTATCAGACGATATGAAAGGAATTTGCTTAAAATAAATAGACAAAACTTGTCTATATTAATTAATGAAACATGCCTTTATATATATATATATATATATATATATATATATATATATATATATATATATATATATATATATATATTAATTAAATAACGAAAATGTGTGCGATTACATTTATATAAAGATTTGCGAATCAATTATTTAAGTTTTGGTGTAATCAAAACAGTGCTCAGTGAAATGCAACAGAGCTATAAAGTATATATTGATAATTATAGATATTACCTACTTCCTTTGTTTCATGTGTGTACAATCTGCAGGTACTCATATTTATAAATATAAATTTATATATATATATATATATATATATATATATATATATATTATATATATATATATATATATATATATATATATATATATATATATATATATATATAAACATGTATAAATATATACATATATATGTATAAACACACATGCATGAGCGTAAATCGCCCAGTAAAGTCAATTTCCTTACACCACCTACATAAATTTTATTTCCACTGATAAAGAACAAAGACATATATCACATTTCTACATAGACGAACCCCACCCTCGTAGGTTCATGACCTTCTGGTATCTTTCAACTTACTTCTTCGCCCCTTTAAAAAAAATGGAAAAGCTTTAACGTTTCCACAGAGTCAAGTCTACACCACTTGTCTTTTTGGGGCAGACAACGGGCAAAGATTTTTAGTAGCCAAAGTCACCATGCATTCCGCTGCGCACGATTGCCGCCACGTGTGCCTGCGGGATTCGTCGCACTTTGCCGATCAAGGCATCCACGCTCTGGATGTGTTCTTCCGAGCGCGTTGTTGATGGGCAACCAGTTCGGCTATCGTCCGTTACGCTTGTTTTTAACGCTTTAAATCCTCCTGCTCACCCGTAGACCCTTCGGTGTTTCATGGTGTGCGCTGCATATTGCGACAACACCTGGCTATGTATTTCTGCAGGTTTGACTCTTCACTTTTAGTATTAGAGGCTTTATCGCCCTGCTTGGTACACACACACACACACACACACACACACACACACACACACATATATATATATATATATATATATATATATATATATATATATATATATATATATAAAGGGAGAGATTATAGTTGAGTAAAAGTGTATATTTTAAATAGTGAAGAAGCCGAAAACTCTTTTGTTTTAATGTGGATTATTTTATATACTTCATTTTTATATATATATATATATATATATATATATATATATACTGCTACACGCGTTTCAAGGGGTTTATGATCTTCATCAGGCGAAGAATGATTATTTCACATCATTTAAAGGAATTATTTTTTCGTCTTCCAATGTTAAGTCTTTTAACCATTGTCTTTTTATGTAGTTGTAATACGAATAAATTTTGGACACACACATACCCTATATATATATATATATATATATATATATATATATATATATATATATATATAGTTCTAAGGTACGATATAAACATAGGTTACAATGTTCAATATCAGGTATATAGCGTATGGAAATATAAAATGACTGAAGATTGCTTTGAAGCATTCGAACGGCCGCCAGTGGGTTTTTGACCTCAATGTCTCTCTTTCTCTCTCTCTCTTTATATATATATATATATATATATATATATATATATATATATATATATATATATATATATAAATATGAAGAAATAAAGAGTTTTAGGATGTGCTATATTTATGGAATAAAGTGTTTAATATCAGAGATAGAGCGTATGTAAATATAAAAATATATAAGTGAACATTGAAGTCAACGCTCAGAGGCGACAGGTTGTCACATGCTAAACATAATCGTGGCCTGACGATTTCCATTTGCCGTCAGTATGTCCTGTGTGTGATCGATTATCCAGGCTTTCTTCCCTCATTATGTATTCTACATAATTTTACTGTCTCGTTCTGATTGTAATTATACGTGTTCGTATTATTTGTATCGCTTTATAACATAAAAATTTTCCGAAATTTTGTTGATGGTACTTAGTTGAGAAAGTGGCCCATGGAAATATTTATTCGTTCAGGGCTTATATATTTATTCATAGATTTAATAAAACAAATAAATAACAAAGAACTGACTTCGGTGTCACATGCTTCTCAATGAGTTGACACATTCTTTAATCTATTAAACTAACTTTGATTGTTTCATTGATTGGTCTGTTTTCCCGGCTTGTCAACCTTTTGCAGGTTATTTAAAGCCAGAATATGTCTTTAGATTTTAATCCTTTTATGGAGATAATAATGATTTTCCGATTCAAGTCCTACTAATTAATCCCTAGATGGGGGAAGTGCTGGTTTCATACCTTTCCCAATGGTATTTACGCGTGACTCTAAAAGAATCTGATCAGAATTCGAAGTCGGCTGTCTGGTTTTAATTTCCGAGCCCTTATCCATTACATCACACACACACACACACACATCCAACCGTTCAGTACCTAGTATTCCCAGTGCTCTCTCATCTAGTCACTGACCAGGCTCGAAGCTGCTTAACTCTGATGATCTTACGAGCACCAGTGCTTGATTATATGGTCGTAAGGACTAGCCTAAACTTGCAATGGATTAACAGATACATTCTTCATATTTCGTTTCCATATTTCTCATTTATCCTTAGTCCCTAACAATTTTAGTCACGTTTTTAATTCGGCCTGTTAACCACTAACCAGCGCCGATGATTAATTGAGGTTTCATCAAGGATAAGCAATTATCACCAATTGAAGATTTAAACCTTTTTCAAAGATATGATCCTCATTCATTCACTGATGGTTAAATAATGCGCCTATTAATGTTTCCAGTTCATTAGCAATCGATTCTATATTATTGCAGCCGGGAAACTTTGTTATAGCGACAGGACGACAAAGAAAACTCAAGGACGATTGGATTCGATATTGCAAAGGCTTTTGATAAGATATGGCATAAAGAGTTACTGCACAATCCCTCTAGTTATGGAATCACTGGAAGAGTCTTCCAAAGACATTCCAAATGGGTACGTCCTAGAAGATAGTTTTTAACGGCCATTCCTCCAATTCCAAAGAGATCAATTCAGGTGTTCCCCAAGGTTCTCATCACAATTCTTCACTCTTTCGATATTACAAAAATTCCCAAAAGAACCCCCCCCGATCCTTTGTGAATATCTTTGTTGATGATACACCTCCAAAACTAGATGACCAGAGCTTTGCACTGATCTCTCATCTGAGCTAGCTCCAACAGATCATTGGGGCGGGATTGGCTGCTCATATTCATTGCATCTAAAACCAAACAAGTGACATTCCATCATGAACTAACAGACCCAAAATCAACGTATGTTGCCTCTTAATCTTTAACCCTCTACGTCTAGTTGGTCTTGGGCCTTGTAGAATTTGAATAATATTGTTTTAAAAACAGATTTTCCTGTTCTTTAGCAATGGATTCAATATTATTGCAACTTGAAATTATTCTTCGCGGCGATATAACAACATTTTTTTTCAGGAGAATTAACTCATGCGTTCATGAATTTAGTACTTAATATGATGCTGCATCATTTTCTGGCATATTTGCTTGTAAATAACCATCTTCCAGATATCATCAGTTCCCAAGTATTTAATTATGCTGAGGACTTACTTCTTAATTGTAAGTCAGATAGGTAAGATAGCTGTTCTTGAAAATGATATCCAATCAACTGGGACAAGAAATGGCTAATAACTTTTAACGTTATCCAAAACGAAAACTTCTATCATTTAATCATCATAGAAAATCATTTCCCCACCCGCCACCATAAGCATGGCTGATGCTAACCTTCAGTAAGGCATCTCTCATGTTTTATACTTATACTAAATGGACGATCAATTTACTTAGTCTGCTGTTAAGAAGATTTGTACACTGTTTGGTGGCATATAATTATTCTTTTCAGAATCCATTATAAATCTAGCATTAATCCGTGAATTGAATATTTCTGCTAGATCGGGTCTTGTACTCTGGTTATATATCTCGAGATTCTTGCCATAATCCAAAGAAGAGCCTGTACTGTTATCGGTCCTGACCTGGCATCTCGATTCAGTCGCTTTTCCAATGCACTGACGTGTCTACCCTCTGTTTGCATTATTATTATTATTATTATTATTATTATTATTATTATTATTTTCATGGCACTTGTACCAATAATCTCTCCTCCTTGGTACGTCGATAACACAAATTTAAGCGTAACACTAGTTTAGTAAATAAATATAACTGTTTCATTAGCTCGATGGAACCGTAAGTTCTGTTCCAACAATTTCTTTTCTCTCACTTCTCACATGTGGAACTCACTTCCGGCTTCTTGTTTCCCTGCCACGTACAGTGTTCAAAAATTTATATTTAACTTCGATCGATGTCTTCTGTCTTCATGAAGATTATTCTTTTATTGTCCTTTATCCCCATTAAGTCTTCTCAACTTGGGATGAAATGATAAAAAAAACAAATCGGAAAAAACAAATCAAAGATAATGTCTTCATGTATATTCTCGAAGAAAAAATAAGCGTAAGAGAGTGACAAGTTTGTTTAAAGAATAAACAAATCCTTTAGCATTCATGTCGGAATATCTGACAGTTAATAAATATTACAGTTAGGAAGGCTAATAAATAATGCTTATTTATCTCCTTTTCTATATTTTTATATTTTACAAAGAGTTAATATGATTTTTATAGTTTTTGTATATAATGAAAGAGTGACAATTAACATAAAATTAATCTTTAAATTATGTATTTTCTCGTTTTTTTTCTTTTTACATGTTTGGCAGGTATATTAGTGAATATGATCTTGATATAAATCAGATTCAGTAAAGATAAAAATGGAGAACATCTTCAGACAAGTACCATGCAGCCTTGCTCCAATTCTGAAAAAGAAAAAATAATAATCCAATGCCCCATCACAGAAATCGTTATTCGAAAAATGGTAGTTAGATCTATCCTTGCAAGCTCAGAGTGCATACGATTGAAAAGACTACAAATCGCTAAGACACCTGAGGAATCAGGTCTTTGCTCCACAAGCCTCGTCTGTTGTACCACTTAAGTCAAATGTCGAGCGTTTTCTCTTTAAGGGCTTAGAGGGTTTAATGAAACGCTGTTGTGAATACGGTTCTTTTTTTTTTAAATTTAAGCGTAGTACTTGTTTGGTGGCAAGTTCTCATCATTTTACAGTTGAAATGGTTAAATGCAGTCGTAAGTTCTATGGTAGCAGTGTCTTTTCTCGCACAACTTAATCGTGGTACTTTCTCTTGGCTTCTTGGCTTCTAATTAGTTTCACCTTCAAAATATTAAATGCAATATCAATCATTATCTTGTGTTTTTCGAATTCGTGTTCTTTTAATATATTTTTTATATTCTTTTACAGTCAGTAACCTACTGTGATTTAGTAGCTTTGTTGCTTGTGGATAAAATGATTAAATTTTTTTAAAAAATAATCCCTCAGTAGTTATCGAAGTTATCATCGATAAATTGTTTCAGTTGGATATCAGCGATGAGATGCTTGGATCATTCTACATTGGAAGAGACCCAGAAAATAATAACAGGGGTTAATACAGGTAAGCCACAAGGTCGGATGTTAACGGTAAACAACTTAAAATGCCGACATTAACTATCTCTTTGATTTTTAGGATTATGAGGTGTTGTATCGTCGAGGTGAATGATACACAGCGAAGAATGAGGACTTAATATATTTATTCAACACCAGTATCCGGTGCTAACGGATACATACAAAAAACACAGAACTATCAGTTATAAAACAATTAACAAGACAACTTACAAGGAATAGAGGAGGTTCAAATGCTGTATAGCCAAATGAAGTAAGATCAGTTCGATTATTAATCAGTTTAGTACCAAATTATTAATTTACTTATTAATCATCTGTTGAAGTGTTTTTATTTAAGGCTATGAGCCAGGTCACCTGGTAGGGTACTGACTGGGTAATACCTACTATACAACACGATTTTAAACACAGAGAAGATGCCAATTTTATACTCTTACCTTATTTTTACGTATAAATTTTATCTACAAGATCAATCGTTCAAACAGTTCCCAGGAAGAATTCATCCGCACCAATCATGTCTACTTTCCTGCATCGTCCCAACTAATTAGATGTATTCACTGCTTATGTAATATTATTATTATTTAAAAAAAAACGAAAACAGTCAGAAAGCTTTTGTTGTAGCTCTGAGCAATGCGAAAGACAACTATGTTTCCTAAATCATCCACGTCGTCATTGACTTTCTCGTTATTGCTATTAAGAACACCGACAGCAAAAGAAAAAAAAAATAACAGAAAAGTTGCAATTTTCATTAGCGCCGTATTGAAATGTCTTCTTTGTGTGACAGCCACTATTATCATTATTATTTGTATTAAGACGATCGGCAGGGAAGCAAGTAATTTAATTGGCTAATTTTTTTTTTCTTGTCTCGAGGCAATGCGCATTGGTCGAAAGACCTTTGTCTCTACCAACGCAGCTAAACAGTACTGCGCATTCAATACAGAAGAAAGCCTTTAGAGAAAGCGAGAGACAGACAGATAGAAAACGTGTACATCTATTTTCTCTTAAACATATAGACACCCATACATACATATACGAAATGGTTATCAGCCTGACTTGCTGCCCTAAATCTGTAGAAACATCAAAATCTGAATTAAGTAACCCTCCTGTATGCGTAGACAAGTAGACTAAAGACAAAAGGAAATCTTATCTTAGCCGACGCGTTTTTCCTCTGTCACGGCAAATGTGAAAAATTTTATATTGTAACAAGTATTTATAAACCAGAGCAAAAACCTTATTTTTTTTAAAAACTTACCTGACTTTCCCGCTAACCTGATGGATATGCATAAGCATTTCTATACCCCAAAAGTTTTAAAACGTTTCTGACAAAGTGTTTGTTTACTGATATCTCTGGTCGTCAAATCTGATAGGTAATTTATATATATATTATATATATATATATATATATATATATATATATATATATATATATAAAGGGTATATCAAAATACGTTTAACAAATTTTGCAGGCGGGTTCTTCACACCAAATCAAGGACACAAGCCCATATAAATATATGTCCCCAAATTCTTCGTTTTTTGTTGTTTCTTTTTTGTTATTAAGTTTCAAAGAAGTTTACGGTAGAAGGTGCTGTGTTGTGAAATAGACTAGGTTACATTTTTAATTCGTGTAAATTTATAGCTAGTCTTTCATCAACTTTTAACGTGTGTAGTCGTGAGTTAACTGAGAAGTGTTCCGTTTAACAATGGCAGGATATTCATATCGTGAGTAGGCAGATAGGATTTTTACATACAGCAAACTGAGTCATTGAAACTTTGCTCTCTGTTTATCGTTGCGTTGCTGTGACGGGATCTGTGGCTCCACAAACTATGGATCGAGGAAGACCAAGATCCGATCGTATGACATTTTGCACAAATGTTTATATGGACATTTTAACTATTTTTGGTGTCAGAAACCCGTCTCCATTATTTCGAAAAGTATTTTAAATAACTCTCTGTTAAATTACATAAACTTGATACTACCCGTCAAAAAGTGTGAATTTTCATTTCATCTTTCATTTCAATTTTGGAAGTGTTATCTGATGATCCAGCGTCCCTTAAAATGGCTCTTGTGAAATAAATTATTATAATGGAACCTTAAAGTGGTCTGTTTTTCTTTAAATTATTAGCTCTGGATTTACATTGAGCTCTCAGGATTTCATCCTCCTTGGGTCTACGCAAACGGATTAACAAGTTTTTCATAACTTAATATATATATATATATATATATATATATATATATATATATATATATATATATATATATATAATCATTTAGTAACCTCTATTTATACAGAGGTAAAATAACCTTAAATGTTCAGATTTGTATTCAAAATGCATTAAAATGATTGAAAATCTTCATTGATTTTCTATTTTAAGGCATGACATTAGTTTGTAGGCTATAAAACTAAGAAAATATTTTTATATGGTAAGAATGTTTTTAGAGATACTGATACATGTTCTTCTAATTAACCCGTTGCTGGAGACGAATAGGTGGATTCATACCAGTCCCAGCGTATGTAAATCTAACGAACCCGACTGGAATTCGAACTCCGCTCTCCGATTTTGCATTTCGAGCTGTCTCTTGCAGCATCTGCCATTTCCAAGCGGTTCCGCATGACGAAGCGGGACTTTGCTTAACTTCGGTAATCAAACGAATGCCGTTTTTTTTTTCAACGGGATATGGCCGTAATATGAAAATCTTAAATATACACACACAGACACATACACATATATCGAGAGATAAACGGGAGAATGTGATATATACATTCCTACACATCGCACCCATACGAACACACATACGCATATATATATATATATATATATATATATATATATATATATATATATATATATATATACTAGCAGCATTGCCCGTGCTTGATTCAAAAAATCGTACGACTCATACAGCAATCGCTATCACTTGATTTAAAATATTTTAGCCCTTCCTTGCCTTTAAAGGCGTGCCCTGTGCCGTGCTGATGTTGCTACATGCCTTACTTCTTGCCTATCTCACACTGCGAATTTTTTCTAAGCTCCATACTAAACATTAAATCTGTTACGAAAAAAGAACTAAACAAAATGAACACAAAACGATCAGTTTAAAATAGGACTCGTAACTGGAAAAACCGAATGAAAAAAGAATGTTAACAACAAATATTTTTCACATATAACCCAGTTCTGCGGAATCAGAATCAACGTTGAGGTTAAGCAAGCGAATGTGCCAATTGGAGTAAAGTGCCATGCAGATTTAAATTTTTCCCACTTATGACGAATGCAACTATCAATTTTTTTGCATGCTGCATGCTAGTTAACATTCGTGTCAGTCAGCTGTTGGCTCCCACACTGGCCAAAAGAATCTTCTTGCCTGTTCGTGGCAGCCAGCTATAGGCTCTGATTCTGGCTATTAGAAAATGGTCGCAAACTAGATGAAAACTGCCGTAGAAGCATAAAAAAATCGATTATTTCCACTCTCGAGTTGGGAAATGCAAAGTCGGTCTTGGTCTTCCCGCTAACTTGGAACATGTGCATGTAAATTTTGGTGCAAATCCGTCGAAAATTGCGGCCGTGCATTCGTTACACACACACACACATATGTCAGATATATATATGTAGAGAGAGAAAGAAAGATCTCTCTCTCTCTCTCTCTCTCTCTCTCTATATATATATATATATATATATATATATATATATATAGAGAGAGAGAGAGAGAGATAGTTAGGTAGATAATAGCTAGATAGCTAGCTAGCTAGCTAGATAGATAGATAGATAGATAGATAGATAGATAGATAGATAGATAGATAGGTATAAATTATCACAGCTACAGACAACATTTACAGACAACATTTTAGACAAGAAAAATTGAATAAAAACTTAATCGCAGTGCCTTGTAAGTTGTGTTCAATTAAACATATATGAACACATGTACACATCAGATGCTCCAGACCAGCTGCAATCTTCAGCTGAGCGCCGTGATTCAAAAAAGAATCAGCCCATTAAGCGCAGTACCTCTCCACACAGTAGGCCCGCAACAGCTAAATGATATTACGTTGCAACCGATCTATGTTGTTAGCAGGACGCGACTTGATACGAATTTAATCCATTCACTGCCTTCCACCGCTTTCTTGACACAAGTCATTATCACATTCGGCTTTTGGATACCAGCACACTTGAGTAATATCTTTAAACAAGCAGCAGGAAATCCTCTACAGCCAGCCTCAAATGGCGCCCGGGTGCTGCAGTATCACCTCTCTCGGACTTTAACCACCAGTTCCTCATGCTGAAGTAGCTTTCATTCACGAGCCTTGTTAATCCCTTCCTCCCATGACACCATCAGCTCACTATCAATCAACACAAGACTAGCCTTAGTCCAGCAGTGTAGCATCAACCAACACAGTCCACTCCCTTGAGCCCTCCGACATGGTCTTCTTTCTTGCTTCAGTTACACCTTACTTCAGGAAGGCAATGCTTCGCAGATCCGACGAGGGTATATTAGCACTTCTCGAAGCTGCTGCCTCAACCACCTAGACCAATTAATGCCTAAAGATGTACCAGCCATTCTGTAGCGCGTTCGGGCAGGATGACTGCATATGACGCAGGTTTACGTATGCACCACATAACAGGCGAGAGGGTGAATCCTGCACTCCCCTTCAAATTTGCCGGTGATGCCGCTACATCATATGCTGTCTGAATGAGGAAATTTAAATGTCCTGCGCTGAGACGCCACCAATCAGAACAACTGATCTGCACACCATCAATAATCTCCCACTTGATCCATCGAACCAGCTGAGCCTGTTGGAGAGATTGCACCAATCGTCTCTCCTTCGAGAGCTTCCGAACTTCCTGTTCCTGTAACGTGCGTTGCTCTTGTCCACTAGGACTCGCTTCCTCTCAGCTAGACCAAGTCCAGGATGCCCCCCCACCTTATAACACCCTGAACCACTGCCTGGGGCATTAGATTCACACAGTATGGACGGCAATCTCAAATTCACCACCTTGTACGCCTCCATCAAAGTCACAGTCTTTAATATATATATATATATATATATATATATATATATATATTTCGTATATATATATATATTCGTATATATATATATATATATATATATATATATATATAATATATTTTTGTGTATATATATATATATATATATTCAAATATGAGCCAATAAATAATATAGACATGTTATGTCTATTTTTTTATAATAATTAATATTCGGTTCCTGATATTAATACGGAATTCGTCAAGAAAGGTGCTGTAGTTTATTTTTTTGTTTGTTTTTATCCAAACAATTTCCGAGATCATCAACTGAGATATATGGCAAAAACAGATTTATTTTAACTGTGTCCGTTTTGATGGTGATTTTTGAAAACACAGATGAACCCAGTCTGTTATAATTATATTCAATTTTAAATTTATCACTTATCATTAGGCGGTGATGATATGCCTCGAAACATGTAGCACTTTTACATATTATAGTATCATTTAATACAGGAAATATATATATATATAGTCATTCACAAACAGACTGTTTCACAGCTCTTCAGTGTTGCTAGACATCCGGTTGCCTCTAGCTAGGATCGAAACCCGACTGAATTGGTGTCAGTCGGAGATTCTAACCATTAAGCCATAGGGATGAAAGCGAATTTTTTAGCGTATTTATTTTTAGAAACAGGGCCAGTGACCGACAGTGTCTAAATTCGCATCTGCGAAGCGTCTCGCTATATAGCTATAATAGTCACTGTTTATCAACCCACACCCCGTCCCCAGAGAGCTCAATATATATATATATATATATATATATATATATATATATATATATATATATATATATATATATATATATATATATATGCCATGACAAACACAGAGGGCGTCAACGATCAGGCAAAATTGATTAGAATCGATGACGATGAGTGATTGAGTCCGTCTACAGCACTCCTGATCTAGTGACGATTTTTCCTGTCAAGCTGTACGCAGGTTCGAATCTTGACGAAGAGCGCATATCTTTTTTAATACAATTTTATTTTAATATGAAGGCCGACAGACGAAAATAAATATGCCGTTTAATAAATCAACGGGATCTCTACACAAATATGGGTATCGACTAAAAATTAATTTTAAGTGATAAAATCTGACCTGTTAATAAATATTAAAAGCACATTACCGTATATACTCACGTATCATGCGACCACGCAAGATCTATTTTTGAAGTTTGAATAGAGTAAATAGATATATAGTTTGTCAACGGCGTAGCTAGTGTCAGCACTGCATACGCTAATTTTATCTCTTGTATATGATGCGACACTCTAAAAATTCGCTTCAAATTTAGGTCTTCAAAAGTCGCATGATACGTGAGTATATAGGGTACTTTAGAAATTGTATTGTTTGCGTTAGTCTCCAAAACTGGGCAGATATGAATATTTCGAAAATATGAGAAATAACTGTGTGCATAAAAATATATATATATATATATATATATATATATATATATATATATATATATATATATATATATATATATATAATAAACGACTTATACTTAGAATTAAGTAGCAATATAAATAATGGTGAAATCCTTAACATTTCTTTTTAATCCTTTGTATAAATTGTTTCTTTATGATCTGTCTATATTTCTGAGATGTGTTATCATGTAAATTATTTATATTATTCGGTCTATTGTCCTCATCCTTGTCGCCATATTTATTACAACGTTTCGGTCGTTTTACGCTACGGTCTTCTTCAGGTGGTTGGAATGTCGAACTTAACCCTTTATTTCGCTCACTGGGGTATACTGTTCTAGTTCTACGTGCCATGTTTAATGGATGTCCGTTATCAGTTATCTCCTGTTAATTTTCCTCTGAATGTTATCCACTTCCTTTACAGGGTATAGAAATCACACTCTTTGGGTCCTGTCACTGGAACTAACTAACGCCTTTTATCAATGTGCCATGTGCCATGATATAGAATATAAACTGATATATATATATATATATATATATATATATATATATATATATATATATATATATATATATATATATATATAAAATATAGTGTTCATTTATATTTTGTATCATAAAGAAACAATTATATATATATATATATATATTCTCTCTCTCTTTCTCTCTCTCTCTCTCTCTCTCTCTATATATATATATATATATATATATATATATATATATATACGGAAAGAGTTTATAGTTGTCCCAAAGAGAAAAGAGTATATTTTAAAAGAAGAGAGAAACCGCAAAGATTTATTTTATTATAAGATGGATGATTTTAAATATATATTATACTCAATTTTCCTTCATTTTGCTGCACTTGTTTCCGGTCTCGCAACCTTCATCAGATAAAGAGTGGATATTTCCACATATTATTAAAAGGAAATAAGAAAGAAAGAATAGAAAGACAAAGATGGATAGATAGATATAAAATCTTAATATCCTTATATGAGGGCGTATACTTTATTCCATTAATTATATGTATATTTTTCCCGTTTTGATATTTCGCCTCAGGCTTGTCTTGAGTTCTATCAACACTGACAAGACGCCTCAACGTCAATTAAAATATGTCCTTTTATTTACGTCTCCTTGAATGCATCCCTCCGTACCAAATATCACACATTTTCAATCTTTGTCATAATCGTTCTGTCAACAACAATTAACAATGGCGAAGACAGGAAGGCTTCAGTAGAAATATATAACTACTTTTAAATGAAATGAAAATAAATCAAACACAAACACACACACACACACGCACACACGCACATATATATATATATTATTTTATTATAGGAAATTATAATAAAAACGTTGAAATCACTACACATACGCTTTGATGTTTTAATACTTTGTACTTCTTTAGACGATGGTAAGTAACTCGTGATGAAATGATTTTTGAGAAAATTTCAAAGGCAAAGTGTTAGCCCTTTTCCGAAAGAACATTTCTTGCTACTGACTTTTCTATTTAATATAGATATGACATTTGATTCGTTTACCAAGACATACCCACGCGTCTCTTTTTAATTCTGACCATATGTTTCAACCCCCACACTTTATCTTTCAGAAAAAGAAGTAACACTTTGCTTTTTAAATTTTCTTAACAGTCATTTAATCCTCAGTTATTTATCATCGCCTGAAGAAGTACAATCAAAGTATTGAAACATGAAAGCTTTTGTGAAGCGATTTCATCATATTTTATAATAAAGTCTCATAATAATAATATATTGCTCTACTTTGTATTAAGCACTTTTTAAAAGTAAATGCTACAAACTACGAAAATTTGTGAAAGAATGTTTTTTTAAAGAATATTTTTTGATAGAATATATTCTCAATCTACCCTAATTCATCTGTCTTTTTTTTTCTTTTCCATTTTCCCTTCCCCACCTTTTTCCCTGACTATCCCACATTTTGACAAAAGAAAAAAATCTAACGAGAATGATGACATATTCTTAGAGCCTGGACGCAAATTTACTGTGGCTGAACTAGTGATCAAGACATTTTCCAATATTTTTAATCTTAGTGAATTATTTTCTCTTTTAATCAAAGTAGCATTCCCTATATCAAAAGTTGTTTTCAGTTTTGTTAAGGTGAACAACCAATGCGTTTTGACTGTTGTTTTTTAAAATGTCTCTTTTGTTTAAACCTCTTGAAGTTTCTCCATTGTATTCTGTCTGGCAATTCCTGCATTTGATATTTTAAATTCACCCTTCAAGTTTTGTCTTTCTGTTTTGTATTTTATTGATTAACTCCCTGATTGTTTTAGATGTATTTGTGACAAAATTTTTGTTGAATTTAGATAAATTATTTTCGGTTGCAGCTGTGATGCATTATTTTTTTAATCGTCGGGTTTGTCAGGAAGGACGGCTCTTCTACCTTGGAATATTTTGTGTCTTTAGTTTCGAATTGAATATTAAACAAGGCATTGAAAGTTCTTGAATGTATTTTCATTATATTTCTTCACTTCGTGTAAATATTGCGGGATGCAAATTCTGAGTGCTCTTAAATAGAATTCAAAGATCAATCCGGACAGTATTTTGGCGTTATTATGGGAATATAAGTTGATTAGGTCATTCTTATTGGGTGATTTTCATTGGACACTAAATTTTAGGTTTATTACCAACTTGGTGTAACCTGATATCTAAGAAAGTTAAAGTAATGTTTTTTATTCTATTTCTTATGTAAATTCTAGTTTATCTACAAGATCCAGTAAGTTAGTCTCACGGGGATATATTAATAGAGGATCATCAATATATCAGAAGTAAGTTGATGGTTTAGGTAAAATATTTTAGAAAGAAACAGACTCGGGAATTACCTAGAAAACATATGTCATCATATCAGTGAGAGGCGATCTCATTGATAATCTAAATTTTGTTTGTAAAAATTGTTTCTGAATACGAAATAGCATTGATTGGTGAGGAAACGGCAGATTTTTACTATTTTAGTTATTGATAGGGAGAGTTTTATTATATATATATATATATATATATATATATATATATATATATATATATATATGGATCCAAAGAACCTTTTGAACCAGAAATCCAAGTCTTGAGTCCATACATACCTCTTCGGCACCCATAAGGCTGGATAAAAAAAATGTACATTTCAATTAACCCCCACCGATACATTTATAGTTCTCTTTATCTTCTTCTTCTTCTTCTTCTTCTTCTTCTTCTTCTTCTTCTTCTTCTTCTTCACATCCCCCTCCTCCCTTTCTATTATACCCAATGCCGTGCGTTTGTTTATTTATTTATCCCAAATATAGTATTCATTAGATAAAAAATAAAGCGTTAAGAGGTCATGTGATAAAAATCGCCTGATGAGGTACCATAAGTTTGAAACCACGTTAGCGGATTCAACTCATCTCCTGGTTATTAAAGTATATATATATATATATATATATATATATATAGAGAGAGAGAGAGAGTGAGAGAGATAGATAGATAGATAGATGGCAAGGTGGGGGCTATTGAAACGTTCTCTGCTATTCCAGTACCCTAATTTTCATTTCCATAAACAAACATCATCATCTCTCCTTCAGTGATACTGGGAATAGAAATGCTATATTAATACTCAGAATGATATCGGAGAAAACAATAAAATTTATATGGATGCCGCCTTCTGTTGATTGATTACGCAAATATTTGACAAGTCACAGCATAATGATCGTTTCTGACAAAATGCGTACCTCCATTTTTGTGATCCCAAGGATGAAAATTCGGGTACCAAAATCCGAAGGTGCACTGGGTTAGTAAAAGATGCCTACCAAATGGTAAGCAAAGTATTAATAAAAAACGGAAAAAATGTCTTTCCAAATAAAGAGAGGATTACTAAATATGTGTTAGTCTTGCTCTATGTAAGCGAATGTTGGACAATTTTTATTCACAGATAAATAAAATACTTGAAGCAATAGGAATCTACGAAGGATGATGTCCTACGGAATTAGCTTGTGGAAATGGATCATAAAACAGGGATTGAGAGATATTACAAAAAACGTTGCTATTTGTTACAGTTGATAGGAAATTGTGGAGAGCCACGATCTTTCACGTTCTGAAAGACACTACATATAAAAGATGTCAGTAGAACTTTAAAATTTAAAATATTTAAAATATAGATTAAACGCTGTTTTCCACTCCCCCACATGCTTCTAATATTTCCCGTGAATGCCAAAATCTTTAAGGCCTTTTTCCTTTTTATATGTCCTAGAAATTTCATTTTTCTCTTAACGATTCTATGGATAAGTGTCCTTTTTGTTTTCAGTTTCTTTAAAATTTTAGTTGTTTCCATTATGTTCACGTCATGGTATTATCAGCCTCCATCTTTGTAACAGCATTTCTTATGCATTAGGTCTACTTCTTCGTCTGGGGTTGGTGGATGGCCCAGCATTCGCTGTCATATAAGTGGATTTATATTACATAACAGCTGTACGTTCTTTTCTTATTATCGCCTATCACCCGGTTCACACTCCCCTTTTTTTTTTAAATGGGAGTAGACGTTTATCCCTTTTTTCCTGTTCAGGATTTGATTTCCTGTTACCCTCTAAAGTCTTCGAATTCTTTTTCACTCCCATTAACGCTTTGTGCCTTAGTAGCATTATAGCCTTGCTTGGGGTGAATAGATTAAAAAGATAATTTTCCTGTTTCTAAATACATTACTTAGATTTTGCAAGGCATTATTCTCTATTCCATTTCCGATTCGGATTTCGGTGTCACATTTCTCGTTCTCTGTTAAAACATTTCCCAGATATTTAAATTTTCATACTTGCTTGATTTTGGTGCCTCCAATTTGTCTTCCGCATCTTGGCCAGTTCCTTCTGCTGACAGCCATAACTTCCTTCTTGATAATATAGACACAGACTGGTGTTGCTTTTGCTTACGCAGTTCTTCTGTATGAGTTAGTTAATAATGTTGGCATATCCTCCAATAACATTATTACTATCATCTTCCATGTCGAATTTAAAATTCATTTGGTGCTCGCTCAGAGCATCCAAATCGATAAACTGTTCGACGTTTGAACAGAAACGGTGCTTTGAATCTCCTCCAATTCTTAAAATACATGCCAGATATGATCTTGTTCACAGACTTTGATCTTGAACTGTTAGTTTCAACTCAGTGCTCCGTCATCGCTGATAGGTCAAAGTTGTGTCTATATCAGCTCTCCTTGATCGCAATGAGTATCAGACATTTTAAGGGGTTTTTTTTTTCGTTGCTTTCAATTAATTATTTCTTTTACTTATACTTTAATTGGTATTTTGTTTCTCTTTCTATTTAGTGGCAGATCTTTTTTTTTTTAATATTCAGACTCGCTGTAATTAATGAATCATTGATAAACAAAAGTGCCATCTTTTCTTACGCATACAACGAGAAACTTTGAACGTAAATTAAAGGCAAAAAGAGGGGACATATTATAGCCAGGTACACGTTTACCGACATCTTTTTGAAACAGCAAGTTTGAAAATAAACTGTTAGCACAGCAGATAATTAAACACAAATTAGGCAGGTGTTAGTAACAATTTTTTAAAAAAGATATTTTATATGTCGGTAAAATATTTGTTCTTTGACAGTCATCATAATTGTACGTCTCTTGCTTCAAAGATAGGAAATGTAAATAAATTTATTTAAAAATAATAAAGGGTATACACAAGATCTCCCATATTTGAGCTTTTTAAAGTTTTTTTTTTTATTTTATGTTGTGAGGTTGGTGTTTCATATTTCTTTGTTTAAAATTAGGAAAGTTTGCTTATATTTTGATTTTATTGTTTTATTTTTATAAAGTTTAATTCTTACTGAAATATTTTTTTGATTTCATTGTTTACTAATATATAGAAATATGACAAAGTAATATTAAACAAATGAACACCTTACAATGCATTAGCGAGTACGTTCAAATACCACCATTTCCCGAAAATTCGAAATAGCTTTTGAAACAGAAACGAGCAAAAGAAAAAAATAGTGTCTGTCGTTTTCGAGAAAGTTTGGATCTGCGTTCAAAGAGTTATGCCTTGAGTTGTTGATGGCGGTGAAGCATCAGTTATGGTTGTACAGGCCAAAAGGGAGTGGCAGTCTCGATTGCAATGAATATATGTGAAAATGTTCTTCCCCGATGTAGTGTTGTTGATTTCTTTCCGTCAAGCAAGTTTCTCTAGGGTTACAAGCTTTCATTTCTCCTCCCCTCGCTCTGGCTCTCGGTGTAAATCGCTTCTTCAGAAGGAAAGAAACACGTAACGGTTAAGTACGGGGTTCATTTCTTTTCTTTAATATTCGAAGAAATTGGATATTATAATGAAATATAAATACGGTATTAAGATTTTAATGGATTTTAATGTTACAACTTAAAAGTAAAACATCCATAAAGATGGGTGTACAACAAGGTTTTGTTATATTTAAGGATGTAATTTATTCCCTGCTTTTAGCTTCAGCGATATGGCGTCGTATTATTCTCAAGTCTTATTGTACATAAGAATATAAGATACTGGGACTCAAGCCCACTCCAAGCCAAGTTGAACTCGTTGATACTACGCATTGTTGCTGAAGGGACTGATAAGAATGGTCCTATGCTTATACCACTCCAGTAAATACTTGATTCATCTTGCTATGTGCTATATTGACTAGAGTTAGATCTGTTAATGAGGAAACAGGACCTAGCTGCCAATTTAGTACTGCGCTTAAATTCATGAAGTCGATGTACAATTGCCGTAAAAATTGTTTACAGAAAAGGTAAAAGGAAGCAATATTATGGCGTCAGGAAATTGACTGAAGTAAAGATGCAGGCTCATAACCGATGACATTGAAGTTTCTTCGTTGAATTTTTTTAACAAGACCATTATTAAATAATCCTCTACTATTAGTGGCTCTTATGCCTTGTATTTAATGAACAATAGTGGAAATTTTTTGGGAACGAACTCGGCCAAATGTTGTCTTCTTTGTTCTTATTATGACAAAGTATTGGCTGTTGTGCATCTGGATTTCTGCCGGTGTCCGATTTTCCGCTTGATTTTTAGCCAATTTTGAACTAAAAATTTTATTATTTACATTATTTAAATCCGGAAAATTATCCTTATTTTTCTTTCTCTTATCGCAACGTTTCGATCTTTATCAGGTTTATGCCAATTCAGGTAACCAACTGGGAATTTTGAACCGAATTGTTTAATTAAATTGCGGGGCAGATTGTTCTCGTTTCAGTACCGATGTCTAGGGATATCTCGTCTAAAGAAAAGCAGCCAAAGTGATTAACAATGTTTCATAGTATCTCGACAATATATCTGCCTTCAAATCATGTTTACAAATTGTATAATGTATAGAAAAATATTTTAAAAAAATACAGTTCTTTGCACAACCGTCGCTTATCTTGATAAAAAAAAAAGTTATAATTTTAATCCAGGTGACAAAGGAAGTTAAATATAGCCAGCGTGAATGGAATGCAACTGAAACATGAGTAACATGATGGGAAACGTCATAATTGGTTTAGTTGATTATTTAATCAGAGCAATTTACCAAATCAGATAAGTCGGTTATGTGTCATGCGTGATACAAGCGTAGGCGATCATGCATCTTTCGATATATGACTGACGAGGCAGATTTTTCTCGCAGTAGGTTGCGATTTATTTATGCGGTAAACCATTTGCTATCCAAGGCTATAGAACACGGTCTGTCCTACTATTTACCCATAGCTGAGGAGAGAAGAAAAGAATTCATATCTTTCCCAAATGTATTAACACTTAATGTAATGGAGTCCATTGGAATTCGAACTCGGCTCTACGATTCTTCAATCCGAAACGTTAGGTGAGTATAAATCTTGTGGAATTCGCCTGTTATTTTTTACAAGGTTTTGTATTTGTATTTTTTAAAAATATTTTTTTTATACTTGTAAGCAACTTTTAAACATAACTTGAAGAAGGCCGACATACGGTCGAAATATTGTTAATACTGTAACCTTTCTTTGTCCATTCTTAAATCGCGTTCTTCTTGAAGTATTGCAAAAAACTGGAAGAGTTACGTCAATCATTTTGTTTCTTATTATCATTATTATTAAAGTTGTCTTTAAGTTAACGTTCTCATTGTTATGGGGATGAAAAAAGAATAAGAAAAAAAAAACGAGGGAGAATGAATAAAACAAAAAATGCGAAGCAAATAATGTAAAAGATAGAAAAATAAACGCATAAAAAGAATACAAAATATCAGCTTGTCACGTTATTCTTCTTTGACTTTTTTTATGTTCTCTTTTTCTTTTTCGTTTTCTACTTCTTTTTCGATTTTTGTGTGTGTGTGTGTGTGTGTGTGTGTTAAGAAAGAAAATATGAAAGTTTCCTCATTCGAGCTGGGTTGTCTTGTTCTTGCGCGATCTTCAAAAAAGTTTTAAATACAATAGAAAAAAGAAATAGTAATTATTTCTTGTAATTCCCAATGACATCAAAATGGTCACCGCCACCTTGACAGCGGACGTGACGGAGTTTTTATCCCCCGTTTTTTTTAATTCAGGAATTAAAATGAAAACTGAAGCTAAAATTAAAAATAATAATTTAAAAAATTCGAAGACTGGTATCCAAAAGTGAGTTACTGTAGAATTTTAGAAACGATATTAGAACAAATAAATGAACGGATAATATGATTGCCAATATGGCTGACAAAACAAAAAATGTTGCTAAAAAATAATCAGCCCGGCATATATCGCAGTATTTTCTTGATTAGATTTCAGAACATTAACGGAAAGGATTAAATATAGGTTTGATTTGGTTTGTTTTGCTACCACCCTGGTTCAGTGTAGACCTGGGAACACCAGCAATTAAGAAGTGGTTCCAGGCTCCTGAAAAACATCCTGATCAGAGACCTTGCTGTTGGACGTAGTTTATCGTCTTACCCAGGACGCGGATGTAGTTTATCACCATACCCAGGACGGGGATTAAATATAGTTTAGAGTAAGATAAAACGTATTATTTATATAAACTGTCGGTTGAATATGTAGAAAAGCATGCAAGATGCATGGTTCCAGATACAACCTGCACAAAATATGAACTGCGGATAGCATGTGGCTCTCGAAAATACAGAGTGTAACCCGGGATCGTATTTCAAAATTTTCAATGTTTTATTTCCATCATTATCAATTCGGAGATTGATCGCATAAGAAAAATTGCATTATTATAGAAGCTTGAAATTGTTTGACAAATGTTTATTTACATATAATTAATTCATTTTACTCTCGGCAGAAAACGAAAAAGAAAGGATATTCTCACAATATTTATAATTATCCAAAATTCATACACTCTACTATATTAAATCCAAATAATAAGCTGCAATAATATTGTTCCTGGCCTGGCATCTCGGCCGTAGTCATTTTCCAACCGTCGTAACGTGGCTTCCTTTTGCCTTTTCTATAAATAATTTCAGAGTAATTGCTCTAATGAAATTGACTCTATAGTATCTAGACCCAATGGATTTTTATGGCCGCTCGAAGTAAAGGTTTACGTTAAGGGTTAGTTTACGCTCGAAGTAAAGGTTTACGTTAAGGGTTAGTTTATGTGCATAGGAGGGAAAGATAACGGTTAACTTTAGACTTAAACAGGTTAAGCGCAGTACTACATTAACCACAAAATGTCATGATTTTACAGTTGAAGTGGTTGACACTATCTTTACCCCGAATCTGTCTAAAATATTCATATGTATACCATTCGTCTATGTCAAGAATATTGCTGCCACATATCGTCTGGTGGTTCTGCTATATATTAAGAGGTCCTTGATAAAATTCAAAGAATATTATATAATATCACATCTTCAGTCACTTTCACACCACGTTAATGTAGCCTCCTTGTGCCTTTTGTATAAATACTTTCCAGATAAATAAAGAGAATGTTGTCATTGTTTACGTTAAGATATGTTTCGTGCGAAGATATGATCAATCGAGAAAAATCTGTTTATGAAAAGTAATTCGGACTTTGCCAATCAGATACTTCTTTGTGGCTGAATGGTTAACATCACATCAGAACAAATTATGCTTCCCACTGGGGTTGCAGGTTCGATTCCTATCGGAGAAGAACATATTTCCTACGAAATTTCTCGAACATTCGGACCGGTATATGTAATTAACGCTGTTTAATTAAAAGCACAAGTAATTTACTTAAATAAATCATATACATGAAAATACAAGCATTATATATATATATATATATATATATATATATATATATATATATATATTTAAAAGCGAACATTAGTGTGAACACTTTGAGGCCACAGGCTGTTTCATGCTAGACGCAATCATCAGGCCACCTGACGTTTTCGTCTAGCATGAAACAGCCTGTCGCCTCTCAGTGTTGACTTCAATATTCTTTATATTATATATATATATATATATATATATATATATATATATATATATATATATATATATATATATATTGTTGTGTAGGGGTAGCAATCCCTCTTTTAAACAAGTTTCATTGCAAACGTCAGACAAGCTACTGCGGTTCTTATAATTTTCTTCTTTTCTGGAGAGAGATTATGCACAAATTGACGGAATGTTTCGTATGCCCGACAGGTTTTGACTATACTTTTAGCCATTATCAAGGATGATTTTATTTCTACTTTTAACAAAATATTTTTTATGCATGTATCTATAAATATAGGAATGTTTTATTTTACTATCACGGTCAACACATTCTTGGCGTGTTCATATTTGTTATTAGTTAATATACTTTCCAAAATTTGGAATTAAAAAATGCTACTTTAATTATAAAAAAAGACATTTGCTAAAAGGGAAATATAGAAAAAAGAACATTAATCTCTAGACCATCCACAATATCTTTACGTCTACATTTTTACAGAATTTCGCCTTTCTTGGCAGATATTCACTTCCCATAATTTGGGATATATACTAATCAATGGAATAAAGACATGAAGAAAAAGCAAAAGAAACTAAATTAAATAAAAACGTAAAAATTTTCAGAGTCTCAAAGTAAACATCAGTTTTGTCCAATTAAGTCTTAAAGAAGACATGTGCCACACGAACACTTTTTCTACTTTGTCATAGATTTTATTATATATATATATATATATATATATAATAAAATCTATGACAAAAGTAAATGCAAGTTGTGTGGCACATGTCTTCTTAAATATATATATATATATATATATATATATATATATATATATATATATATATATATATATATTCTGGTTATACGTTATTTTAAACAAGCACTTATTTAAGTAAATGCTCAGTCTGTATTGATTTACTTGAATAAATATATCCTCAAAATATATATATATATATATATATATACCATTGGGCAAGGTATGAAGTTGCATCTTCTGATAAAAAGCTAAGTGTTAATACCCACATAACCTTCACGGTATTTCGATCCAGATAACAGTCATTAAAAGTTTAATTCACCCCTGAAGACTTAATGTAATTTACGTGTTTCGCTTCACAGTCAATTTCTAGGTATACCCCATCATTTTCTTTTTGCAAAAAAAAAAAAACAAAACAAAACAAAAAAAAAAACGCTATTATTTCCACTGAATCTGAGCCTATCCAGAATTACTATTAGGAGCTTGAATAAGCTCTCTCTTATTTTGAGAGATGGCGTTCTCCGAACTGTTTTCAAGTAGTTTCAGATGGTAATTGGGAAGTTCTATAAGCAAGGTTGAAATTCAGTGTATACCATTTCGCCGAAATGTAAATAACTTCGTTTTTCATAGCGTTAAACATGTCGGATTTCCTGTCAAAGAAAGCGTATTTGAGAGGAATTTTACTGCACTAATTTATTCAAAAGAAAAATACAGCTGAAGAATTCTTGTTGAGACTTGCATCGATCATGCTCTATCGGAAGAAAAATAACACGCAGAGTTTAATTTAGACGCTTCAAAAATGTGATTTTGATGTTGAAAATAAAGAACGCTCTGGCGCACCGAAAAAATTGAGAGACAAATAATTGGAGATATTACTTCAGGAAGACTCGTGTCAGGCGGAAGCTGAACTTGCAGAATCATTAGGAGCTGATCACCAAAGAGTTTCTAAACGTTTGAAAGACTTAGGAATGATTCAAAATCAAGGTCAATGGCTGCCGTACGATTGAAACCGAGAGACGTCGAACGGCGTCTTGTCACTTGTGAACAGCTGATTCAATAGCAGAAAAAGAAAAGTTTTTTGCATCGAATCGTGACCAGAGATACAAAGTGGATACATTATAATAACGCTAAGCGTAGAAGATCGTGAGATAAGCCCGGCCATGAATCAACATCGGCGCCAAAGCCGAATATCGATGTTTCGAACTTCTGCTATGCATTTGACGGGATTACATGGGTGTAGTTTTATATGAGTTGCTCAAACCGTCCGAAATCATCACTATCGACTATAATTGATGCGTTTGAGCCGCGCATTGAAGAAAAAATGACCACTATATAAGTAGGGATACGACAAACGGATTTTGCAACATGACAAAGTTAGGCCACATGTTGGAAAACGGGTGAAAACCTACTTGGAAATGATTAAATGGAAATTTTTTCCACACCCATCGTATTCACCAGACATAGATCCGTCCGATTATCACTTATTCCCATCGATGGCACATGGCCTGGCTGAGCAGCACTTTCATTCTTATGAAGATGCCAAAAAATGGGTCGGCTCGTGGTTAGTCTCAAAAGATGTGTCTTTTTTTCCGACGTGCGATTCAAATGCTGCCAGAAAGATAGGAAAAAAAGTAGTCACTAGCGATGAACAATACTTTCAGTAACATGTTTCTTACTAATCTTTAAAAATAAAACATTACTTTTCATGAAAAATCAGCGAGATCTTATTCAAGGTCCTAATATATCGACAAATTCACCAGCGCTTTTATAATACGGATTGCTCTACAGGCAATCAAAAGCTTTCTTTTCTAACTAGCAATCGCTTTTGTACAGACGTAACTTCGCAAGCCAATCGCTACTTTATCTCGAATTCCAAAATCTTATGTTGAGCTGCATTCCCTAGTTCCAACAATTCAAACGTTTAGAGCTTATACTCGCCAGACCATATACACAGGAGGTGAACCATTTTCATTCCCTTTGTATTCCATTGCGAAAAATCAAGTTTCATTTGGACAGCTTCTTCCCAAGTGCCGACACATTGTTTAACAAACTCCTCAGAGAAGGATTCCCTGAACACTTTAATCTTTATCCGTCTAGATTCAACCATTACCTATATCAACATATATTCGGAACCTATAATTCTTACGTCCATAATACAACCCCATTCAGCAAGCCTCTACTTTGAGTATCTTTCCTCTCCTGTTGCTAGAGAAAGTAGAGAAAGAAAGCGAGATGAAAGGACTAAACATAAACTGCAAGACAACAGAACGCATATTTGTTAGCAAAATGATGAGCTCAAAAGGCAAATTACAAACCGGAGATACCAAAATCAACCAAGTCCAAAAAATTAAATGTCATAGAAGTGATCTAACAGAGAACGGAAAGTGCGACACTGAAGTCCGAAGTCCCACTGGGATAGCCAAAAATGTCTTCCAAAAGCTAAGCAGAGTATTAAGAGACAGAAAAAATTTTAGAAACGAAGAAAAGAGCCATGAACTTTTTCGTGATGTCTGTTCTCCTATATGGCAGTGAATGTTGGGCAATCTCATTAAAGACGGAATAAACTAAAATGTAGTTCTACAGAAGGATGTTGAGGATACCATGACCGAAAATATGAGTAACGACGAGGTTTTCGAGAAAATTGAATCAAAAAAGAAACTTATACATAACATCGGGAAGAGACAGTTGAGATTACTGTGGCACATAATAAGAAAGGAGGGATTGGAAAATCTGATACTCACAGGGCGGATTGAGGAGAAAACATGGCATACCATATTTAATGAGCGTCAGTGATAGGATGGCGGAACATGGTTTAAGAGAAATAAGAAAAGGGAAAGACTTATTAAAAACTACAAAGGACAGGAAATTGTGGAGAGCCATGAATGCCTACGCCTTGAAGTGACACGACACATAAAGAAATATATGTTCGTTACATTCATTTATGCACAAATACATTTCTGAAAGGTATGAATCTATTTCTTCTTAAAGCTGCTATTGGTTGAATAGCCGGACACAACCAGTCTACCTCAGAAATAAACGGCAAACTACTGCGGGAATATCTTCTGCCTAGTCACTCATGAATCGAAAGACATATGATCGCCTAAGAGTGTATCACATATGGCACTTAACTGACTGATATGTCGAATAATGGCATTAAGGGAAATCTAAAAAAAGATCTCTCTTATACTTTAAAATCCGACACTTACAGAACGTCTTAAACGCAAAAGGGACAAAGGAAAACAACAAACTTAGTAAGGGATGTCAGCTCATAGAGAGACAAGGGTATTAATAAAAGCAAATACTTCTAAGATATATAAAAGAGAGGAAATTGTGGAGAGCCATCATCGCTAACATACTGAATGCTCACAGCACGTACAGGGTGCAATGGGAAAATACCGCCATTTTTTTATTTTTAATTTCGTGCATGAGTTTAGTTTTTTTTGTTTTTGTTTTTTTGTCCACTGCACAGTATAGTAGGGTCAGTTGGGCACCGTCCGGGAGAAAAAGAGTACCATGACACTATTTATTCCGTTATAAATTAGGAAACAGCGTAATGCTTGGCATTCATACCGGATGCTTCAATACGAACATTTCAGACTATTTGGGTGCCACTCTGAGGACAGTTCAGAGGATATTTTGTCCCCCAAAGATGCATCGAGAGTGATGAAAACCAGATGTAATTAATTATTAATGTTTCCTTAGTCTTTCAGCTATATTTCAGCAAACTTTCAATTTGGCATTGTTTAAAGAGTCTTTTCAGATATATTGAATATTTTTTTTTACCAAGGTTTCTTACATTCTTCTAGAAGCTGCCCTTGAACTATTTTTTGCCTTATATTTGGCCAACGGTCGTCAATCGGATAAAGGTCAGTGGATTGAATAGATCACTTAAAGGATTAAACAAGAAAGAAACTCCATAGCTGCTTGCACTCTATGCTTGGGATTTTTATAATGTTGAAAAATAACGGTCGATATCCAGACAGTCAATTCCTTTATAGAAACCCTATGTTCTCCAAGATATCCAGTATTGATTCGATTTGAAATGCTAACTATTTTGTAGACCCTACCGTAACTGGCCACAGGTTAGCATGTCTAACATTTTTTTACTCAGCGTTAGTAAACGGCAAAATGATATATAATAGTATAAACAAATTCTTCTTCTTCTTCTGCTTCTTCTTCTTCTTCTTCTTTATAACAATTATTATAAACCCTGTTTTACATTACACAGTAATCATATCCTTTGCCTCTCTTGCTTTCAATATGATGTGAGTGCCAAATATTCTAAGCCGTCTTTTATCATTATATGCATTAATGTGATTTTGTAATATTAAGTACAAATGTCCTTTTTGTTTCCATTTTCAATAACACACACTTGTCGTTGTCTTGGATATCGATTGTTTATTTTTTTTCTGGGGTAGTATAGTTAAGAAAAAAAAAAAATATTTTTCTTCTTAACCTTTGGGAATCCAAAATTTCAGGAGTCCGTATCCGGTCCGGAATATTTTTAATTTGTTCACGGAGTTGGCCTGATTCCAAAATGGTATATGTTGGGCTGCGGCCTCTGGGAGTAAAATTTATTTTGAAACACTGTAATTTGAAAACAGTAATTCTTTTATATGCACATCAGTTATTGAAAATTAGAGAGTTGTGTCCCTTTTTTTGTCATTAGATATCAATATGGCGGAATGTGAAACAATCGCTATAATGAAAACTAGGGAATACAAAACTTCAGGAATACGGGTCCAGATCCGGCTCGGAATCTTTTAATATCCTCACGGAGTCATCCTGATTCCCAAATCGCATGATATATTGGGCTACGGCCTCTAGGGGTAAAGCTGAAAAAGTGTGACCCATATACAGGGTGGAATCAAGGTAGAACTCAATGTCCAGGATAGAGTAAGAATATAATATAAAAGGCTCAAGGTTCCATTGTTATAAATTATTATATTCGTATCGTAATTACGATATATTACACAAAAACACACATACACACACACACACACACACACACACACACACACACATATATATATATATATATATATATATATATATATATATATATATATATATATATATATATATATATATATATATATATATATTACACACTCATATATAGAGAGATAGATAGATAGAAACATAGATATATAATAACACACATAGATAGACAGATATGTAATAACCCACATAGAGTGATAGATAGATAGAGAGAGAGAGAGAGAGAGAGAGAGAGAGAGAGTGAGATATGTAATAATCCACATAGATACAGATATGTAATAAGCCACGTAAATAGATAGATAGAGAGATAGATAGAAAATAACCCACATCGATAGATAGATAGATAGATAGATAGATAGATAGATAGATATAGTATACATAATATTATTAAATACAAAATATTATTACATTTATTTAAATGTGATTTTTTATGTGTATTTTTGTTATATTAGTGTTTTGACATTTCTAATATTTTTTAACGGCCAACGTAAACTCGAGTAAAACCACCTGAGGTGAGCTTTATTTTTCTATATGATATTTAAGTAAAAGCGACGTATCTTCGAAAATGACGTAACTCGAAACGATTTAAGCCGACGTATCACTATATTGTAGAATAATAACAAAAAAAACGGTACGGTATAAAGAGAGTGCTCAAATTGAAAATATAAAACAATAGCCAAATCTGATGTCATCAGGGTTATTGATAATTAATCCCCTCTATTTTATGCATGATGGGCTCTCATTTATCACTATAAGTTTTACAAGAGGGGAGAGTGCATCATACATAAAATACGGAGTTACTTTTAAATCACCGTGTATATTCTCATATGTTACTGCTTTCCGAGCCTAAATGGTTTCATATGGACACATAGATGTTGTTGTCGTCTCATGATCATATACGAGATTGTTGACACTTGACAATGTTGCAGTTTGTGCGTGTAGGGTTGGGGAACAGTTATTTTAAAATTGCTGATGTAGTATGGTAAACATTGAGCATGTAGTGTGCATATAGGCACTCATTTCTCTGTCAAATATGCCGACATGCCTACATCGAGATTCTGTAATTCAGATAAATGGCGCTGAGTCGCCATAATTTAGATTTATACCATCCCAAGGATCATTAGGACGAAATAAAGCTTGCTGAAATTCGGATTCAAGTTGCTAATTAGCATTTCTAACCGAATAAACAGTATGCGTTTCTATCCACACGTAAAAGTGAAACTGAAAAACTAATGCCTGTTCTAATTTAATTTATAAAAGCGAATCTCCTTAATATTCCAGTGTGGGTTATTTTCAGTAATATCAATTTCAGGATTCCCTTTTCATTGCATTTTTAAATTCCCCGGTTTGGAAACATCTTCAACAATAATGGTCAAAAACTGTCATCTGCATGTTCCATAATTATTTTTTCAGATCATTTCTAAGATTATGTGCTTTTGACATGCCGTTGATGCATTTATATATAAAAGGTTCAGTCGAAAAATAATGCCCACTCTAATGTAATCTTATGAGTAACGAATGTATTGAGATGGCCAAAGATGCCTTTCAAAAGCTAAGCAGAGTATTAAGAGACAGAAAAATTTCTTTAGAAACAAAGAAAAGAATATTGAAATGTTACATGATATCTTTCCTCCTGTGTGGCAGCAAGTGTTGAACAATCTCCTGAAGATGAAGAAGAGCCTTGAAGCAATAAAAATGTAGTTCTACAGAAATATGTTAATGATACCATGGACCGAACATCTGAACAACACCTAGGTTTTCGAAAAAATGGAGCTAAGAGGAAACTTACTTAATATCAGGAAGCGGCAGATGAAATTTCTGGGGCATGTAATGAGGAAGGAGTGCTTGGAAAATCTGATACTCACAGGACAGATTGTAGAAAAGATGGAGAGAGTAAAGCAGCGTGTAACGTTCTTGATTAGCTTGAGCAAATGGGTGGTAGAAGATGAAGAGTTTTGAAGCAACAGAAATGTGATTCTACAGAAGGATGCTGAGGGTACCATGGAACAAATATATGAGCAATAAAGAGGCTTTGTAGAAAATGGAAGCACAAAGCAAACGTTTACTTAATATCAGGAAGAGGTAGATTAAATTTCTGGAGCACTTAATGAGAAAGGAGAGCTTGGAAAATCTGATCCTCACAGGAAAACAGCGCGTAAAATAATTGATGAACTTTAATAATGGCAGAAAAGCGTTTGGAAGAAATAGCAAAAATATAAAGCTTATTAAGAGCTACACGTAGCAGGAAGATGTGAAGGGCTATGTTCCCCTACGCTCTGAAGGGACACGGCACAAAAAAAAGTTGAAGAGGTAACCGTCAAAATTTCTAATGGATTGAGAAATGCAGCCCGAAACGGATCGAAATGTTACCTTTATATTTCCTACCCATAATTCTCTTTCAAACGGGTTTCACTTTGTTTGTGAATCTTTAGCGAAAGTCCACAAGGCTTGACGAAGTGTGATCTTCGCTTCGACCAGCAGTATTTGCTCACTCAAAATCATTTTTAACTACTGATCTGAGAGTGGTTAAATACAACTTACATCTATATAAATAAATGGGAAAGTCACAGTTTTTCAACTTTAGTCCTAGAGGCCGTAGCCCAACATGTCATACCATTTTGGAATCAGACCGACTCCGTGAGCAAATTAAAAAAAATTCCGGGCCGGCTAGAGACCCACAAATCTGAAATTTTGGATTCCCAGCTTTTCATTACTGTGATTGTTTTCGGTGATTTTTTTACGTGATTTTTGCGACAGAATTTTTTGTACGATAAAAAGTTTATATCACTTGGAAATAAATTTCGGAATAATCGAAATTAATTGGGGAATCCCGCGAAAGTCACCAATGAATAAAATGCAATTGCTTGTACGGAAAGTGGCGGCTTATCATTGAACTTTTAAAAGGTAAGCTTAAATAATAATGCAATACTTAAATGCAGTGATCAATTTTGGGTTCTTGTATAGTTTGTTGTCTTTCGCATACGACAGGAGTATGTTTCCCCCAAAAGAAATCATCACGAACAGATGACCAAATTGCAATCGAAAGAGCCAA
Source organism: Acanthosepion pharaonis (assembly GCA_903632075.3). Taxonomy (NCBI): domain Eukaryota; kingdom Metazoa; phylum Mollusca; class Cephalopoda; order Sepiida; family Sepiidae; genus Acanthosepion; species Acanthosepion pharaonis. The sequence continues at coordinate 74,224 of CAHIKZ030005535.1, forward strand.
GGCTACAGCGAGGGAAAGTCTCGTTCAAATAAAAACTCAGACCAAAGATTATCTAAGAGCAAGTCTCGAGTTTTCAGGTTACAGTTTTAGAATATGTTGGGATTTCTGGAAGAGTGATGCCATTTCAAAAAAATATACCGAATAAATATCAAAATTAGTGATCTGCCGGATATTTCATATGGGAGCTATGGATACTTCCACAATTGTGATGTCCGCAGTAAGGATCGTCCTCGATGAGGAAGCAATAAATGATAAGTATTATTTTTTGTAACAGTGTTGCGGTATTGAGTCTATTCGATGAAAGCTGTTAAATAGAGTAGGATATTCACTAAGATTATTAAAATAGACGAAATAACAATAGATTATAGAAACCTATAAATTTTGGTATATAATCGTCAGGTTTTTCCAATTCACTTCACTGACCCTGTCAACGCAACAAATATTGATTAAAATGGCTACCGAATAGATATTACTAGCATCATAGCCCGGCGTTGCCCGTGCTTGATTCAAAAATCGTACGACTCATACAGCAATCGCTATCACTTGATTTAAAATATTTTTGCCCTTCCTTGCCTTTAAAGAAGTGTACTTTGCCGTGCTGATGTTGCTACATACCTTACTTCTTGCCTGTCACGCAGTGTAATTTTTTCTAAGCGCTATACTAAACATTAAATCTTTTACGAAAAAAGAACTAAACAGAATGGACAGAAAACGATCAGCTTTAAAAAAGGACTCGTAACTGGAAAAACCGAATGAAAAAAGAATGTTAACAAATACGTTTTCACAACCAACCCAGTTCGGCGGAATCAGAATCAACGTTGAGTTTAAGCAAGCGAATGTGCCAATTAGAATAAAGTGCCATGTAGATTTAAATTTTTCCCACTTGTGACGAATGCAGCTATCGATTTCTTTTGCATGCTAGCATACTAGATAACATTCGTGTCAGTCAGCTGTTGACTCGCACGCTGGCCAATAGAATCTGCCTGCCTATTCGTGGCAGCCAGCTATAGACTCTCACTCTGGTCAGTACAAAATGGCCGCAAACTACATGAAAACTGCCGTAGAAGCATGAAAAAATCGATTATTTCCACTATCGATGAGAGTTGGGAAATGCAATATCGGTCTTGTCCTTCCTGCTAACTTGGAGCATGTGCATGTAAATTTTGGTGCAAATCCGTCGAAAATTGCAGCCGTGCATTGGTTACACACACACACACACACACACGCGCGCGCGCACGCGCGTGCACACACACATCCTGCCTTTTATGGATAAAGATAAATGATGATCTGTAATCTACGGATATTACCTCAGATTTGAAGCCAGTAATGAAGATCGGGCTCTATGTAGAAACAATATGATTTAACATCAGATCTCGAATTGGGATATACATTTATTGCGAGGATTCTGGAAACAATATATGACGTCGGAAAACACAAATTGTGCTATATTATTTGTTCTGGTCTGGGATCTCAGCTTCAGTCACTTTCTCACCGGCGTTAATGTGCGACCCTGTGCCTTTTCGATAAATATTTTTTCGATAATTGTTCGAATGAAATTTTCGCTATGGTACCTAAACTTTGTGAATTAAAGCGCAGTATCAGAATGGCAAAAAGATCTCACCAATTTTGAATTGGTTAGACGTAATCATAAGTTCTAAGCCAAATGTTTATTTTCTCGTGCTTCTCGCTCGTGGAACTCTCTTCTCACTCTATGCTTTCTGGTCAACTTTAATCTTCAAAAATATAAATGTAATGTCAATCTTTATCTACTGTCTTATTGATTACTCTTCTCTTGTTCTTACTCCTTCATTGTGTCTTAGTGGCTTTACTAACTTGCTCGGGGTAAGTTCGATTAAAAAAAATAACAATTCGACGGCCATTTTAGAATATGTTGGGATTACTGGAAGTGTGATGTCATTTAAAAATATATATGTCGAATAAATATCAAAATTAATATTGTGAGACCAGAACTACCTATACAATAGACTCTTCCAGGCCTATATTAAGTATGCGACACAACACTCTAGACAGTGACAGAGAGTGACAGTGAGAGTCTAGTACGACTACCAGGGTTGGACACTAACTTATAGTAAGCTCTGCTTACACTATCTCTGTAACCTGTTGTTAATATATCTTTCTTACATCTAATCCGTGTTCCGTGTTTTACTTCTGTGGTCCCAACTTTGGCCCCCACATCAATTAGTGATCTGCCGGATTTTTGATATGGGACCTAAGGATACTTCCACTAATGTGAGGTCCGCAGTAAGGATCGTCCTCGATGAGGAAGCAATATATGATAAGCCTTTGGGAGCCATTTTAGTTAGCATTTGTTGCAATTATGGGAACTGTGATTAGATATTTAAAAGGAAGCAGAATAAATATCAGCATTTGGATTCTAGCTGACGAGTCATATGTGAGCCAAGGATGTTTCCTCAATTGTGAGGTCCCTTGTGAGGATCGGTCTCAACGTTGAAGCTATATGAGACATCAGCAGATATCCCAATTGTGATATCATTTCGGCTGCCATTTTAAATAGCACTTGTTGCTATAACGTAACAGAGCCCCGGACATGAAAAGGCTTCAGATTGAACTTCAGAATTGGGGATCAATATATGTGAGCTAGGGATAATTCCCAATGTTTGAGGTCCCTAGTAAAGATCCGACTCAATGTGGAAGCAATATAAGGTATCGACAGGTCCTTAATTGTGCTACCGTTTCGGCAGCCATTTTCATTAGCGTTTGTAACGATTACGGGACCAGTGAAGTGATTGTGAAAAAGAAGCGGGTAAAAGAGAAGCCATAAAAGTAGGAAATTTATGGTGTCTCTTTGAGCTATTATTGTTTTCTCTGAGCTACGTGTGCACTACATACCCGCTCATGAGTTCAGATTCAATTAATGAGGCGCGCATGGCTTTCATGTTAATGCGCATAAATTTATCGAATCGACAATTCGTAGGCGCACTATGGATCACATAAATCTTCTCCAAAGAATTGTAATAAATCCAATTTATTTCTTATGACGTCAGTACATAACGAATGACGCAGATCAAAGATCAAAATCCCCATGCTCACACGATCGCGTGCGCACGCGCGCACACACACACACACACACAAACAAATATATATATATATATATATATATATATATATATATATATATATATATATATATATATATATATTTACTGTCAACTCGCGTTTTGGAAAAAACAACCTAGTTTAAATGTCCTTTGAGAGACGGTATCTCTGACAAAAAAAGAAAAAAGAAGATAAGTACATATGTAGGCTTGACGACCACAACATTATCAAGACATTTTACACTTCATTTGTCGGATACAAGTTGTATTGCACAACATCTAAAAAAACACATTCCTCGCGTCTTTCACAATACGGGAAACAACTTGTTAACAACGCCAATATACTACACAACGAAAATAATAAACAAAAACTTCAATTCCTCCAGGCCATTTATATCAAAATCTACCACCAACACTTAACAAATACAGCTACAATATGTAGTGCATATAACATTTAACGCTGAGTCGTTCAAAAGTCGTAGACATTTTCTCCTTCTCGATAATACGCCAAGCACCTAGAATGCTAAAACCGATGGTTTATATGTGTTAACTTTATTTAATAAGCGTAAGTTTTAATACACACATGTATAAAGTATACACAAATTAAAATTCCTGTCAAGTCTGTGATTGCAATATAATATATATATATATATATATATATATATATATATATATATATATATATATATATATATATATCCACAGGCAGATTATTTCGCTGTATCACAGCTCATCAATGTGGCTAGACGTCCGGTTGCTTCTAGCTAGGATCGAAACCAGACTGAATTGGTGTCAGGCGGGGAATTCTACACCTAAGAAGGGGTGAAGGTGAATTTAATCGTATTTTTTTTAGTTAAACACACAGTGACTGAGAGAATTCGATTCGATTTTCCGAAGAGTCTTGCATTATTAGCCGTAATAGTCACTGTTTACAAACCCACACTTCCACCCTAGATAGCTCAACCGAAATAATTTTTTTCAGGAGCATATATATTTTTAAATATATATATATATATATATATATATATATATATATATATATATGAACGATGAAAGCTGACCAGAGCAGACACCCGTGTTTTCGAACTGTACAGTCTCCTCAGGTGGTTTGTTAGGCAAATCAACTACCCGGAGCATTTTTGAACCTGGTTAGAAATGTCCACTCCACTACTTACAGTTTCAAAAGTGCTTAAGTTGTCGAGCTCCGTGTGGTTGATTTGCTGAACAAACCACACGAGGAGACGATAGAATTTGAATTAGCCGTAGTGTGCCTCGTCAGCTTTCATCATTCTTAAATATTAAACAGCTCTGCATGTTCGGTCTTCTGCATTTCTATTGAGCACTTTTAATACACTCACTTAGTTTTAACAAATATCCCACTCATTGAGTTACTCTGGCATATATATATATATATATATATATATATATATATATATATATATATATATATATATATATATAAAAGTTTTAAATGATTTTTATTGAAACATCTTTCTTTAAGTTTTTATTTTAATTTTAATTTCAAACTAAGTGATTATATTTAATATTTCCTATAACAAAAATATTTTGAATTTCAAACCGAATTTAAATGGGTAAGAATTACTATTTGATTTCTTTCGAAATTGAAGGACAATCGATACACTTCGTAGCCGAGAGGTCTAAAGCTCATCAGATCTACCTACGGGTTTCATTGCTGATGGGTTTCGAATACCTATTTCTCGAATATTCTGGCCATTTGACGAAACGAAATAAATATACTGTTTAATATATAAACGGTGCATCTATTCAAATATATGTATCCACGAAAATATAAATTGCATATCCTCCCATGATCGTGGCTGATGCTAACCTCCAGTAGAGCAACACCCTTCACCTTCTTGGACTCATGTTTTCCACTGCTATGAAGAGAAATTATTGAATCATGTGCTCTGTCCGCTACTATGAATGTCGGTTCACTATCGCCTGCGAGACAGTACTTATCAACAGAATCCATCTTGCTCATTTACAAGTCTATTACTCATCCCTCTATCGGATATGGCTTCCACATCGTCTGCGAGATAATATTTATCAACAGAATCCATCTTGCTCATTTACAAGTCTATTACTCATCTCTCTATCGGAAATGGCTTCCATATCTCGTCTGGTGGTTTTAGTTTGTACTTAAAGATACTTGAAAAAAAATGAAAAGAAGAATCGGCAATGTTATTGGTCATGACCTTGCATCTCGACTTCAATCTATTTCCCAACGCCATAATCTACCTTTTGCGCCTTTTTTGCAGACGTTTGCACGATAATTTTCTGATACGGTTTTTCTCTTTGGCATCATGACTTTGGCATTTTTCCCTTTGATATCATGACTATGAGCGTAGTACAATATTGGATGTTAGGTTTCAAAACTTTACTATTGAAATTTCTAGTTTTAACTATATGTTCTACGCCGATAATTAGTTACATCACTCGGACTTCTTGCTTTTGTAGCTCTCTTCAGGCTTCCTGCTTTGCTGTCAACTATAATCTTTAAAATTTAAATGAAATGTCAATCGTTATCTTCTGTCTCCCTGAAACATGTTCATTTATAGTGTCTTCGCTTTTTTCACTCTGAGTAACAACTTGAATTCTAGTGCCATTCATTTCCTTTCGTGGACTTAAATGATTAAAAAATATCTTTGTCTCTAAAGTTCGAGATAATTTCTTTCTTTTTTTGTTTTTGTTTTACTGCGACAAATCAAATCTTTTTTTTGTCTCCAATTCGAAAAGAAGTAATTATTTTAATTTTTTTGTCAATCATTTTATTCCGTATTGTACTACAATTTCCCTTGTAACATTTCGCGCATGCGCACTCACGCGTAAAGCGATCTTTGTTCAGAAAAAAAGGAGAAAGAATAGTTGGGTTCACTGCTGTTTTTGATAGATTAGGGGATTATCTATTGGCTTATCTCGGACATTTATTTTAGGATAATACCGGGATTAGTGGCTTCGGGGACAAAGTCCAAGATCAAAGGCTAAGGAAACACCTTGCTTAAAATCTCCGTACTGAAAGTAAACAGTGTGTTCAGTTGTAGAGTAATGGCAGTCTATGGATATTGGATAACATTAAACAATCTCAATAGATAATGTTATTTTTTACCAATATTTATACTCCATTTATATATTTACAGTACTAATTTAAACCCCATCGTGTGTGTGTGTGTGTGCATATATATATATATATATATATATATATATATATATATATATATATATATATATATATATATATATGTACCGATCCGTAGGTTTGAGGATATATATATATATATATATATATATATATATATATTTGTATTGATTGGTTGCCAGATTTTACTCAAATGAGAGCCACCTACTCAATCATTACATCACATGTAATTACATACCTCTGTATACCTGATTGGGTTAAATGTATGTGCATGATGACAACTCTCCTTTATACCACCATGTGCTGCCTCGTTTTCAAATGATAATCTGAAAACCTTGCTGCAAACAACACAAATCCGAGGTAGTTCAAAATTTTCTAAGCCTCACTCTGACGGAGTTGGAAAAAGAAGACAGTTTTCCATTATTTTTAAATATTGATCCGCTTAACATCAATACGCTTAATTCATCAATATTTAAACATTGCAATCTCATCAGCTAAGAAGGTGGCGTCCTGATCCTGTAAAATCTCCTCCATAGCATATATGAGCGTATCATTGTTTTCAAAATGGCGACCATATATGTGGGATTTGAGTTTAGGAAACAGGCAGAAGTCATATGGTGTTAAATCTTCTAAGGGCCACAGATGGCTGATTTAGACTGTAAACTGAACAGTGTGAAAGGTCGCGTTACCATGAACCAAGAACTCACCTATACTCAGCTTCCTTCTGTGATTCGGCTTGATTGCTTCCTTCATTTGCCTTATTTCTTATGTATAGTCCTGTCCATTATTACTTTACCATTGTAGTCTATCCTGATTATGAAATCCGAAGCCTAGACCTTGCATCAGACGCTGCCTGCTTGAACTTCTTCGGGTGTTGAGAGCCAAAGTGTTTCCATTGTTTGCCTTGAATCTTTGCTTCATTTTCGAAGTGGTAAACCCATGTTTCATTTTGAGTTACAAATCTGCGTAGGAAATTCTCAGATTCAGCCTAGTGTCCAGGAAATGCCAACTCTTTTCAACTTCTGCTCTGGTGTCAGCATTCTTGGATCCTGTCTTGTAGTGATCATGCTCGTTCTCAAGATCCTAGTTAAAACAGTATGGACTGAACCAGAACTAATGTCTATCTGCTGGAAAATAAAACCTCTCTCATCCCAAACCATGCATGGTGAATGGCATCAACATTTTCACCTGTTGTTGAGATTTCTGGAGGGCTAACCAAAGGTTATTTACTGTGCTGTTTCTCTCCCTCTTGAAATCCACAACCAATTCTTTAGAGTTGAATAAGAATGAGAGTCCTCAACAAGTGTATGTGCCATTTCTTCATGGATTTCTTTGGGAGGCATATCTTTCTTTTGCCTATAGATACTGTAAGACTTCATGGGCCTTGTTTTTCCATTTTTAGATTCGTCAGACTCCACACAACTATCTTATGCCTTGACCTTCATTGAAATTAAGACAGAAATCTGAATTAGCTAATCTATTTTTATAGAAAATGTCAGTGTGTTGTCACAACTGAAATGTTCAGCTATTGCTTTTCTTTCAGGGTGAGATTTAGAACTTTTTGAACAACCCCCATATTGTCTGCAGAACGATGAGGCAGGCTGGCATCGTAGTTAGCTTAATTCTGGTTGTCTTTCAGATGGTTTACATAACCTACTCACGACAACAGCATGCGCTCACAGATATGCACACACACACACACACACACACACACACACACACACACACACACACACACACACACACACACACACAACATATTTCTAAGAATGCATATTTGCTGGGAAATCAGTGTCAGAAGTTCTTCGGATGTTGATCTGTGCACATTTGAAATATTCATCCCCAAAGGCTTTGCATCCTACCCCTTATAAAGTGACTCCACTCTTTACAATTAAAAGTCAGTTCTTTTCAATAACGCACAGCCATGAGCAATGCGTTCAGATTAACCTTCATATTATTTTTAACCATATCTTAAGCTAAATCATGACAGGAGATATGTCCACATAGACAACTTAGCTGTTTTGGAGGCTTTCCTCTTTCACTTCCCCTTTGAAAAGCTGTTTGGGAATCCTGTTATCTCCTATTCCCAAAAAAGTTTCCTGAACATCACATTTGGTTGATGATGATTATTGTTTCCATATACATACACATTTACTTGTAACTTAATTAACTACACGTGAATAAATATTATTTATGTATATTTCTAATCAGCCAATGGCGTGGCAGCCATTTAATGTCTCTAGAAATATAAACATGTTGATATGCTAATTTTAATATACAGGGTGTCCCAAAAAATTGACATCATTATAAATGTGAATGCCTGATTAACTGCATGTCACAGGCAAACGACATTAAATAGGTTTCATTTTGTACAGTGACATATTTATTTATCAAAATTCTAACAAGTTATTCAAAGTGATGTAGAATTTATAACCGATTTCGCAAATGTTCAATATGCGCAGAACCTGTGACATCAGACGCAAGTCAGTAGTCCAGCTCCTACCAAACACGCTGTAGCATGTCTTGCGTAACATGCTCCAGCTCCTCTAGGCTTGTATGAAAACGGAGGATATAGACCTGTCGATTCTCATAGAAAAAAATCACAATGTGTGAAGTCAGATAAACGTGTTGGCCATTTCGATAGAACATTGTTATTATCACTGGCACGCCGGTTTCATCTTCCGGGTAGACTTCCATTGAGATAAGTCCGCATAGATAACTTTTCATATTTGGTTAAAATTTGAGCGATAATTGGTTTTGTTATTAGAAGTCAAAATGGTGTCAAGTTTAGGGAAAGCCCTGTATATTCATTAGAATGCGTTGAAAGGGATTTTGAACTCGTTATGGTCTTGGTACGTGACAAGCGGATTAGAGTATTTAAAAAAAATCTCTCGAATCTGCTTAGAATTTCACGAACAATCATTAAAGTTTACAGCAAATGATCAGGAAAGAAAGGAAAATTAAGTGGCAATTAAATGCTCCTTGTTAATGAAAGATATTGGCGGGAAATGCTCAGACTGGTTCAAGTTGATATAAAGGCAACTATAGCCAATCAGCAAGCATTGCTATGTTTCTGGAGATATTTTCTTCTTTATTATTATTTTGTTTATTTGGAAGACATCATTCGCATTTGTAATTAAACGCTGATAGATATGACTAAGCTAAAAAATTATACACTGAAACAGTTAATAGTAATAATATTTCCAAATAATTTCTAGTAATTTCTATGAATGGCTAACAAATATTCTTGTACACATGTAGAAAAAAATTAAATTCTGTCCCATAAAGTTTGTTACATTGACTGTATAAAATATTAATGGAAATGTAAAAAGTAATTTGGTACAGTGACAGTATTCAAATTGACTATACTCGGGATGTAAAAAGCTAGTAAGAAGGATATTGTAGGCTTATCAAGAGATTTCGATCCAGCACAAATTATTCGTTGTGTTATGAACAGTTCAAATATTTGTCGATCCTATCTTTCATTCTAAAGCCAAAGGATTTTATTGCTAAATTGAAAATGTAGATAGCTATGAAGCAAAGGGTGAATTTTTCTTCGTTCGATTCTCATCCGATGAACCAGAGACTAAATCAGCGAGGGTGCCAACTTAAATAAAAGACAAAATATTGATAACATCTAAAACAATACACACACACACACACACACACACACACACACACACACACATATATATATATATATGTGTGTGTGTGTGTGTGTGTGTGTGTGAAAAAATAAAAATAAAGAACTCGTTAGGTAAATAATCCAAAGTTCTTTAGTATTTTTTGTTATTATTATTAAAAAAATAGTGCTCGATACAAAAGGAGAGCATAAATATAATTATTTATTTAAAAAATATGATTCCAACACGCTACATCAGAGTTCCCAAGTTTCAAAACAAGAGAAAACTTCAATATAATTATTTGAATTAAATTGAATTATTGAAGTTTTCGTCTCTTGTTTTGAAACATGAGAACTCTTATGTAGCGAGTTGGAATCATATTTTTAAATGAATAATTATATATATATATATAATATATATATATATATATATATATATATATATATATATATATATACTAAAACAAACAAAAATAATTAAAAGGAAACGCCAGTCATAAAACCTAAACTACATATTAACAACATCAAATTTTTCCAACACACAATACGGGGACGTCAAAAAATGCATTAAGAAAATATGTGGGAGTTTATGATATCAGTATAGAAGTAAACATCTAGAATTCTGAAACCCCACAACAATATTCACAATAAAGAAATACTTAAACAAAATCACATTTTTGGAGATGCAGCTCTAAAAATGTGATTCATGCACAAAATGCAACAATCCCTATATAGGTATCACCCAAGAAGTAAATATCAGAGTTTCCTTCACGAAAGCAAGATTAAATTACCAGAAAAATGGAAAATCATTGTGCCACAACACACCCACAAATGTAACAAACATAAATTTACAATTAGGCTAATATATCAGACAATTATTCTTACATACAGATACAAGAAAAACACTTCATAGATAAATTTAAACAGAAATAAGCAAATCATACCCACGGCTAAAACATTAGCACCATACACACATAGTGACCGAATACACCAGCCAGACCACACACACACACACACACACCATACAATATGGAGAACAAATATATACACAGATACTGTCAAAAAGAAACACACTAGACAGACCACACGCAGAGGCACACATATGTATCAGTCTACACACAATAGAAAGTGTGTGTGTGTATATATATATATATATATATATATATATATATATATATATATATATATATACATATATTGAAATAATGAAATAATATATATATATATATATATATATATAGAGAGAGAGAGAGAGAGAGAGAGAGAGAGAGAAGTAATATGTATGCACATACTAGCAAAAACACACGCAATGCACAAAAATAATTTTAAAAGATACACAACACATGATATTAAAAAGATAAGCACGAAGACATTTTCCTTCCTTCCGTCCTTTTTCTGTCCAATCCTAATAGTATTATTAACCCGTAAACAGAGGAACATTTTCTTCATTAGTACAAGATGAACTTGGATTACTAACAGAAAAGACAATGGTTAAACACAGCAGAACTTAAGGAAAAATTAATTCCTTTACAACATGTGGAATTAACCATTCTTCGCCTGATGAAAGTCACGCGGCCCGAAACACGTATAGCAAAAATTATGGAAAATCAATTATAATATATATTTTCATATAATCCACATTATGATAAAAAATATCTGCGGCGTGTCTGCTCTCTCTTTAATATATATATATATATATATATATATATATATATATATATATATATATATATATATATATATGCGTGTGTGTGTGTGTGTGTGTGTGTGTGTGTGTGTAAAAATATAGAGAAAATAGGAAAGAACTCGTTAGGGTATCCAAAGTATGGAGCGAGGGAATCATACATTTTATATAAAATATATATATATATATATATATATATATATATATATATATATATATATATATATATATATATATATATATAATATATGGACAGCAATCACTCCGTACAAATTTCATTAAAAACGACTGACAATTTTGTTTTTTTTATTTAATTTTTCTTGTGTTCATATAGTTTTCTTCTTTTGTTGACACAAATTATCTAGAAATTGGCCAAATGTTCTATATGCCCGTGCTTTTTCGACTATATGAGCCTTAAATCAAGGATGATATTCTTTTTACTTTTAACTAAACGTATTAATTGTTTTATGTATGTATCTAGACATATAAGAATAATCTTTCTGCAAACACGGCCAACACATTGTGGCCGTGTTCATATCTGATATTATTGAGGGTTGTCCTTTACTTTTTTATTACTAATGCTTCTATTATGTTTAGCCTTTTTATATATGTGTATATTAATCCGTGATTAATTTTTTTCATATTTTCCACTGAAACATGCACATATTCGTACTTCGTATGTCCATTTCACGAAGTTGTTCCTTGCAGATTGACCGACTGGATTTAAATTATGAGGGTTTCCGGGCTAGTCTATAGTGCTTTGATTTGCTCACTGGTAAGGGTTGCTAGTGTGTTCGTGCAGTGTTAAAATTTTGTGCGCTTCCTTGGAGGAATGTCCATCGCAGAAAATGGACGTAGGACATCTAATCGACAGATAAAAATCTAATGCACTCACGGATGACGATATATTCTTCAAGAAGAAACCAATTTCATCATACACCCCGAAAATAGATTCATATTACTGCACGCCACTGCAAATAACCTAACCAGAGGTCAAAATAGAAATCGATTACTCCATGTCACCTGAACGAATAGTGAAAGAAAGGAAACTAAATCATAATTTCATTTAATTTGCACAGGGGTGTAGCACGCCTTAAAATATAAATTTATCACACACACACACACACACACACACACACACACACACACATGGGAAGTTTATCAAGGTAAGTATAAGGTGTCAGCAAGACATCTAATCGGTAGGTTTGAGAAGCGTGGAATCGCTATTAATTGACCCGTGGTGGTAGCATTTCTTAGGGTTCCAGTAATGAGCTAATATTTAACCCCCAAAATATGTTGAAAACATTATGAAAGGATAAAAATAGTTTTTTACTATAAAAATACCAGTAATAATTTTTTTTAAATAATTACCACCAATATATTTTAGAAAAATATGAATATTACATTTTTGAAAGAAAAATATTACCAGCGATATAAATTTGAAATAAAAACAAAAAATACAAGCATTACATTTTTTTTAAAAATATTGACTGCAATACATTTGACACTCGACAAAAAAAAATAAACTATTTAGAAAAATACGTCAATGAGACTCGATTTACAAACTGATTTCTTACGAAGAATACATCTATTATTCATAAAACACTTATCATAAAAATCCAGTCGACATTAAATAAGCAATTAAATTTGATATGCCATAAAACAATATAAACCAAACCAAATATAAGAATTTTATTTTCTGACAAGTATATATATATATATATATATATATATATATATATATATATATATCATATATATATATGAGCAATTTTTGGGCTCTTGTACATATAAATACCTAACACAAATACTTGTCATTTTTGCTCATACATATAAAAAATTTTCACAAAATAAAATAGTTAGATTTGATGTCACTCAGAGGACGAAAGGTATCAGGTAATTTTATTTTTGAATTTTTTCAACACACACACACATTTCAAGCATGTGTAAATTTAATGTTTTTTCTTTGTGATGGTTTTTTTCTATATATATATATATATATATATATATATATATATATATATATATATATATATATATATATATATATAGACACACAAATATATATATATATATATATATATATATATATATATATATATATATATATATATATATATATATATATATATATATACATATCTAGATTTCAAAATTTTGAAGCCATCCCCAGAATTAGCATGGAATTAACTTAACAGAAGAGTGAAAAAATATGAAAAATAACTCTAATATTCTGCAATAATCAAGTGTAAATATGCATATTTTGACAAGAAGAAAATTTAATAATAATTGTTCTTATCTTTTTGTCATATTTAAATTTCTAATAAAATATCATGTCTCAGTTTTTTAAAAACAATAATAATTTTCTCTTATTTAAAGTACAAAACAACTACATTTTGGCCAAATTAACAGGTGTCCTCTTATCTTTTGAACTGTAGTGTGTTTGTTTATATCTCTCTATCTATCTATCTATCTATCTATCTATATATATATATATATATATATATATATATATATATATATATATATATCTATCTCTCTTTCTCTCTCTCTCTCTCTATCTCTATATATATATATATATATATAGAGAGAGAGAGAGAGAGAGGAAGAGAGAGAGAACCTGAATTCGAATTCTAGTCGTATCCATTACATTCACTTACGTGCTAATAGTCTTGGGAAAAATATGAATCATTTTCTTCTTCCTCCAGCTATGGGTAATTAGCAGGACAAATTTTCTATAACCTGGGATAGCAACTGGTCTAGGAGGACTTCTGAATTCAAAACCTGCGGAAGGTTTCTCTGTATTCAGCCCTTCAAAAAGTGCAGTTGGATCTGCATAAAGCCTTCACTTTCTGGCTTTCGGTTTTTAGAAACTGAGGTGCTGAACCTTAAAAGTCGAATACGACGGAAGAGTCCACCATATATATATATATATATATATATATATATATATATATATATATATATATATATATATATATATATATATATAGTCACTCTCCTGGAGGTCAGCATCAGCTATACTGATGGAAGACAGAGAGGGTTCCCTCGTATTATTAATAGGGAGAAGTTTTGTTTTGAAAGCGTTAAAATGAACTATACCTCCTTTTCCCCAGTAATGTCGTTTTGGATATCAGTTTTCATTTTGACTTTATCCAACTGATCAGACTTACTATCGATACAGTAGGAAATGGTTGTGTCATCAGCGTAGATACCAAGTTGAGAGCTGATGCCATCGGGAAGGTCATTAATGAAAATCAATAAAAAAATTGCACGAAGGATGGAGCCCAGGGGGCACCAGCATTAAAAGGAAAGCAACTGGACGAGAATCCGTTGAGGAATACCTTCATTTCACGATCCAGTAGCATCGGTTCCAAAATTTGTTCAGAGACAATGTAAATGTTCAGCTTGTTGAGAAGCCTGCATGCCGACCCCCGTTCAACCGCTTTCGAGATGTTCAAAGCTATTACCCTGGTTTCACTATTTTCATCTAGACTCGTTCCCCCAATCATCCTCTGTATATCGGGAGTTGACCTGAAGAAAGGAAAGCCATATTGCCTGTGATTCTGATCATGTGTCAGAAGACGCACACACCGGGTAGACATCTTTGTCATGCCAAGTTAATTGCGCAGAATATTCTCAACTTTCCAGCGAGATATACTAATAGCATTGGCTATTTGATTTATAGTCAGTCGCTTGTCATCCATCACAAGGGGGTGAACACGATAAATGTTTTCCTCAGTGGGGATAGTTGCAGGGTGACAGGACGTTGTGTAATATTCAAGACTACCGTTCTCTCCTAAAATCTCTTTCTCACTTTTGAGCTTTTGGTGTGGACTCAGTTCCCTATATAATAACCATGTCAGTATGAATTTTCCTGATGACAAAAAGTTTTTTTCTGTAAGTAAATGGTAACAGCAGCGTCCCAAATTTTACGTATTTTGAAAAGAAGTCGATACTTGTTACATTTAAAATCTTCTTTGAACAGTTGAATGCCAGTTTATCCGGAAAGAAACAAAACATTAAGAAGAGTTGACATTAATGGCCTGCAGAATTTCACAGCTGTAGCATCACTCCTTCAAACTCATCTCAAGGAGTTTTCAGCCAACCCGTTTGTCCGTAAAATGCGTTATCAAGAACTATATGCTGTTTTTATGGTACAAAAGTGTTCCATCTCACTGGTTTCAGAAATCATTTCAACATTAGATCCTTAAAAGGCAAGCGGATGTGATGGGATCCCAGCCGTCGTCATAACGTAATGTGCTCTCCAAACTCTACACCAGTTATCTCGTTGCTTCATGCTATCTAGCTTGTTGGAAATCCTCTGTAGTTCCTGTTTTCAAGAACTCTGGAGAAACGTCTGACTACACCAATTATCGCCCCATTATTCTCTTACCCCTTTTCGTCAAAGTAATCAAAACTCTAATCAATGCCGTCGTTAAGGATCTTACTTCACACTACCTGCTTTAGTACAAATAATGTGGCTTCCGTTTTGCCAGGCCTGCCACCAATGTGTTAACGACCATCGCTGAATTTGTCTAACAGACTCTAGATAGAAATGGCGAAGCTCGCGCTGTGTTTTATGAAAAATGACCGGTTCCTTGTATCACTCCAGAAAGTACCTGACTCTTCCTGCTATACTTTATCTATTCTTTTTCTTTATGTACTGTGTCCCATCAGGACGTGGGTGATCATGGCTCTCCTATATTTTCTGTCCATTGCAGCTTTTAATAAAAATTGTTTTTATGTCATTCTTTCTAATCCCTGTTTCCTCATACGTTTACTACAGCTCGCTAAGTATATTATGCTATGTTTTCCTTTCCCCTTCTTGCCCTTTAACTGTTCCGTGATTATCAGATTTTTCTAAGCCTCCCTTCCTCATCACGTGTCCTAGAAACACCAACTGCCTCTTCTTGGTGTTAAAGGTTAATTTCATTTTTTTTTTTGTTTAATTTCTCTTCATAATTTTGTCTTTGCTCACCTGTTCAGTCCAAGGTATCCTCAGCATCCTTCTGTAGAACTACACTTCTTTTGCTCAAGTCTCCTCTTCATCTTTGAGGAGATCGTACAGCACTCACTGCCATAGAGGGGGACATATATAACGTCCTATTTTACTAATCTTTTCCTTGTTTCTAACGAAATTGTTCTATTTCTTAGTACCCTGCTTGGATTTTGGAACGCTTTCTTTTGCTATCGCAATACGCCTTCGGATTTACACGTAACATTTTAAGATATTCAAATCAAACAAAAAAAATTCCTGTATTGCTTCCATATCTGGACTGAAGATTCTCAATGCTCAACTCTCAGCTTTGACTGATTTGAAAAGCGTTTACGTGGCCCCGGGGTGGTAAATTATTTTCAACCATAGAATCGTCGCAAACCTCTCACTTCTCCGACTAGCTAAATATTATTTAGCTCCACCACTGCAAACCTTTACAGCTAAGAACCTCCATGCCATAGAGATACAATAAAATCAATCTCTTTCCGTCGGTAATAGCGAAATTCAAAGAACTTCTTCGAATGTCTGAAACAAATGTTTAGAGAGGTTATTTCCGCAATCTCTAAAATCTTAACCGCTACAATTTTGTGGTCAGCCGTTATATCCTACATATCCATACAATATACAATTACCTCTTACGTCCACACAAAAACGTCACTCTGTAATACAATCTCTTAAGTCATTCTTGGGAATTATATTGTGTGAATATTTAGTAAAAATAATGTCCTCTACCTTCTAAATGAGGCCGTATCACATATTGTTTCCTAACTTGTTTGACCACAAAGACCGTTCTCAGAAGATAACTAGGCGATCGTCTTGTCGATTAAATAAACAATGATGTTTTGAGACTGATTCATACCATAAAATAGCCGAGGCCTGAGACGAATTTAATATCAATAAAGAAACTTTGTTTCAAGTGAATTTGATCTATGATATCCACAATATATATCAATTGCATCCTAATAGATACAAATAAAACGATTGAGATGGAAGGTAATCTCATAGTCTCCCGGCGCTGAATCGCACCTCACACTATGTTAGTGGCTACTTTTAATATGGAAACAAGTGGTGGAACAAACTGCGCTCATGACTGAGACACGTAGGACAACGGAATGTCAAGTAGCTATTTAGCCACCCCACCCGAGACGGAAAAAGTATACTCGTTCATATAGTAGCAGGAAAGGAACCTATGTTCGGGGAAAGCCCGTAAATTCACACACCATCACGCGGATATTAATTTAGAGCCCAGAAATGAATAAAAAGTTAAGTCTGTAAGTCTTAAATCTCGCCTGTTTATTAGCCTTTTCAACGAAAAGATGACAGTGGAAACGGCTCCATAACTCCGTTCGATACAGATGTAAAATTGTTCCCTAAGGACATGAAGGATCGTTTTCAGTTTTTTTTTTAGGGCAGCTTACTTGAGCAGATTTCCTATATGAAAGGAAGAACAAAGCAGGACAATTTACACCTGCGGCAGAAGATAATGAATGGATTAGATAGTGGACAGCGAAGGACACATTGCTCAATTTGGATAAATCCAAGGCATTTGACAGAGGCGGGGAAACATCTCGGTTGTCCTGCAGGCCTGGATTCGAACCGGAATTCCGCAGATAGTTGATTACCGGATGGAACATGCTTCCGTTTCATCCACCTTTTCTTCAGCGACATGCGAAATACATGTCTCTTCAATGATTGCCACACTGGTTTCTCAATATTACCAAACCATTATCGAAAGATAGAAAATCTAATCGGAAAAAGGCAATCAAGAAATAAAACATCATATGTAATAAGAAGCAGTTTGCCTATTTCTGTTTCTTTCTTCTGTTAGCCGTAACAATAGACACGAAAATCGAGTATCGATGCAAAGAAAGGTTTCAACATGCATGAGTGGTGAGATATGAGGCAGGCTCGAGGCAGAAATTACTCCCACGTAATGGTATTACATGAGCTAGATGATGATATCATTGCCAGTAATGTCTTAACATTATGTGTAAGTTATTTCTTGATATACATATAAAAGTTGTTTCTGTCTTATATATATATATATATATATATATATATATATATATATATATATATATGCTTTGAACAATAAAAATATTGAAAAATGAAAAAAAATTAAATTTTCAGACACAATGGGTTTTATATTAATATTTTTGGTTTTATTATTTCAGTTAAGTTCCACGACTAGTTTCGGCCAGCATGGCCATCATCAGGGAAAAAAAATTCCTGCTTGTTAGTAGCAATAAACTAAAGGAATGAATGACCTTCTGAAGAAAATGAACTTTATCGTTAGTTTTCATATCTATCTATCTATCTATCTATCTATATATATATATATATATATATATATATATATATATGTACATATATACTATGAAATTGATTGTCCGACAATTATTTTGATATATTCTTTGTTTATATATTATTTTTATATATACAAATATTTCAGTAAATACTCTGTTTATAATAAAGCGTATTAACAACATTTATCGGCTTGAATATCCGAGAAATCTCAAAAAAATATGTCTCCCCAAACAGCACTCAAACCTTTACACTGACACGGGATTTTTATATAGCTTGACGTGATATACCATTAAGCTACAGAGGAATCGTCTGGTTAGGAATGTTAAATTACTGTTTTCTCGGACAGGAATCGAACCTGTATCAACATGGCGGTTCTGTGAAGGATACGCTTTCGATTTTGATTGAGAACAGATATTTTCTTTGAGTCTTCTCGGACATTCAGGCCGGTAAATGTTGTTTCATACTGTTTATTAAAAATAGAGCATTTACTTAAATATTTGTATCTATAAAAAAAAGTTTAAGGAAAGAAAAAAATATATATGTGTGTATGTGTGTCCGGGTTTGTGATCATCCTCACATACATATATATGTGCGTGAGTGTACCTTATCATATATGTAACTACACTCGTCTCTGAAAACCTTCTGTTTCTTGATTTGCTAAAGATCAAATCAATTTCGAAGGAGAAAAGGTCTTAAAAAAAAGAAAGAGCTAGTAATATGAACGTCTGTCGAAAATAATCGTACAGCATACAGGTCCAAAGTCCAAAGAAAAAAAAAACCCTATACGCGTCATCAACTAACTAAAAAAGTGCTCAATACAAAAGTAGACCAGACTATATATATATATATATATATATATATATATATATATATATATATATATATATATATAATGAAATAATAGTTAAATAATTTAGACGTATTATGTATATTTATCTTAGTTTTAATCCTTTCAAGTTCAAACATTAACTTCTTTGTTGCTGCATAAAATTGATTAAGCAAAATTCAAAAATTAGCTTTGAAATATTCTTTTTTATTTTACAAAGTAATTTCAATCTCATTTGAGACCATCTTTGAGAGTTTTCTAGTAAATTCTCTATAACCGCCAAGAAATTAATTCGTGAACTTGAAAGGATTAAAATTAAAATAAAGACATATTTAATCTAAATTTTTTCAGCAACCATGCTTTAATTTCTCGCTTTATCTCTCTCTTTCTCTCTCTCTCTCTCTTTTCTCTCTCTCTCTCTCTCTATATATATATATATATATATATATATATATATATATATATATATATATAGATAGATAGATAGATAGAGAGAGAGAGAGACGAAACTACAGAGTAGTGGTATTATAAATGAGATGCAACACAATTTGAGGGTTAATGTCTCAGGCATGCTCAAATCAAACGTGTTCTCTGAAGAGGTTTGCCAACTAATATGGAAAGGTGGTGTATTTGTGTCAGGGGAACCTGGTTTTAGAGCAGGCTATCTAAACCATCTGAAAGATGCGCCACTCAATATATATATATATATATATATATATATATATATATATATATATATATATACTCAGATCAAGCGTGATCACCGAAGAGGCAATCACTCTGATTTGCCAAATAATATGCAGCTTAGTATATGTAGCTTGTGTGAACGCATGCTGCTTTCGAGGGCAGGTTATTTCAACCAGCTGAAATCTTATCATAACAATCATATAGCTGATACCCATGAGAATCCATCTTAGACGGTATGGATGCTGAAATGAGATGAAAGCTATTACAAAAGTTGCAATAGGTGACGTGTCGGCTCTTATCTAAGATGTCGTAATCGCCATATGAAACTGGGAGTTAAACAGTTTTCTACAAGAACGTTATTTTTCTCCGAATTATATAACAGTCGGGTTTTTTTTCACAATTGAAATATGTACGTATGTCGTAAAATGATATTGTCGTAAAATGATATTGTCGTAAATTCTAACCCGTGGTGGTAGCATATGTAAGATGTCCATCTACAGGAAAATATAAAATCCCCCAACCAAAAAAAAAAAAAATAACAAAAAATCATTGTAAAAGTATGAAATTGTCTGTTTGTAATATAATTACCAATAATAACTATTTATAAGAAAATGACCAACGATAACTATATATAGCAAAGTGACCAACAATACATTTTTAAAGCAAATAAACTAGCAATACATTTTATCTGTAGTTGAAAGCATGCAACTGCGTTTAAAATATATTCAGTTGAAGTCATATAATTGTATTCAAAATATTTAGATTTTGGCATTAAATAACACACACAGGTGTTGATATGCCGCTAAACAAAATCAATCAAACTTAAATGGTACTATAAAGTGAGGGAATTATGATTTCTGCTACATCGCAGCCAACTACTGCAATATCATCTGTAGAATTTTTCCACAGCGATAAAAGATCTTTTGCATTTTTTGTTGTTGTTTTATTCGATAATGATTTGAAGTTATTTACTGGTGATCAACTGATGGCAAACGTATTAATAAAATTATGTCCTTTCCTTCTTTTCTCATTTGCTGTTTGATATAATCATTCCATGGAGAGAAGTTGGGCGCCGCCAAGCTATCTGAAAGCCTTCTGAAAGTATCATGAGGAGAAAAAATCAGAACCTGTTTCTTCTGCCTTCATCACCCTCACCCATGAGGACTGCAGCTGTCGAGATTCAGAAAATGATGATGATGATGATGATGATCGATCAAACTTAAGTTGTATCGTCATGTGAGGGAATACTCCTTTCTAATAAGACATAGTCAATGTTGATGATGGTCATGATCATGATCATTATCATCATCATCATCATCATTTACAGTACCCCAACGATTATCCGGAAATCTAGTGATTTTTTTTTTATTTTTGGGATGTTGGGAATGAATTTAAAAAAGAATACGGAATGAATAGTAAAAAAGAATAGGAAAAGAATCATTTTCTGAAAGTTATTTATCATTTATATGATCAAATGACATTGTTCATGGTTTTGTATTTTTGATGATAAAATCTGTCGATGTTTGTCTGTTTCCGGCTTGCTTCGCGTTTTTTTTCTGCCCGTAACACTCGAAGCCGGATATAAGAAGATATATTTAGCTTCGGGTTGAATGTATAACCAATTTAAAGGTTTATCGAAATTTGATGTCTGAAATTTAAATTTTGAACGGTGAGTATGGTTTTCATAATTTTCTAAAACGCGTGTCTGACATGAAATATGAAAATAGGTTACATTATTTACATTATTCGGACTATTGTCCTCATCTTTGTCACCATATTTATCAGGACACATGGCACACTGTATAAAGGGGTTGGTTAGATCCAGTGACAGGACTCAAAGTTTGTGAGTTCAATACCCGGAGAACAGTGGAGAACTTACAGAGGGAAATTAACAGGAGATAACTGATAACTGACATCCATCAAACATGGCACATGGAACTAGAACAGTCTACCCCAGTGAGCGAAATAAAGGGTTCAGTTCGAAATTCCAACCACCTGAAGAAGTCCGGAGCGTACAACGGCCAAAACGTTGTGATAAATATGGCGACAAAGATGAGGACAATAGTCCGAATAATGTAAATAATGTACATGATACCTCATCTTAGAAATATAGGCAGACTCTGAAAATAGGTTTAGTTCGCTAATTTAGGAATATCTTAATTGCCATTTTTCACGTTCATTTCCCATCCGGATAATAGAAGGTTGGAAAATCTTGGAACTATAGCACATTTTTGCAGGGAGCCTGAGTTTCAAAAAAAGATCTTAGACAGTTATTTGTCATACAACATTGAGATATAACACTGAGATAATTTTTCTCAGTAGGTGAGCTCTATTCATCACTACAATCTTTTGTAGCTTAAATAACGATGTTCTTCCATGGATTCTCGAAATATATATGTAAGGATTCTTTCTAATCAGTCCTAGCAATCCTATTATTGTTCAAATAGCGGTTGGGTTGAAATACAGCATTACTACAATTTCGAGTTTCCTGATTCTTTTATTCTATATGTTTGTCAAATTCTTTTGCATAGATGGTTTTATTCAACGTAATACAGCGATCTTTTTAAAGCATCCCCCCAAGGAAGGCAATAAAGCCATTAAGACTAAAAAGTATTGCTGTCTGTGAGAGAATATGCGAAATAAAAGGTGATTCAGAAGAGAAAACAATAAAAGAACAAGGATTAAGAAGACACGAATAGCTATTGACATTGTATCTAAATTTTTCAAGATCAAAATTAATTTGAAAGCATGAAGCCTGATGATAGTTCCACAACGAAGAAGAATGATCGAAAAAACTGTTATTATATAACTTACGGTTACAACTTGCCGTTTCATCTGTAAAATGATGATACCTTGTTACCAATCTAGTACAGTGTTTAAATTCATAAATTCTAGGTACTATAGCGGAAGGTTCATTAGAACAATTGGGTAAAAAACTGTTAGCAGTTATCACAGACAGATGGTTAAATCTAGCCATTTCAACTGTAATATGATGAGACCTATCTGACAATCTAGTACTTTGCTTAAAATCATAAAGTCTAGTTACCATAGAGTTAAGTTTGTCAGAACAACTATCGTAGAAATATTTATAGAAGAGGCACAGGGAAGCAATATTACGACAATGGGGAATGTGGCTGAAGTCAAGATGACAGATCAGCAAGGATAGCATTTGGATTTTATAAAGAATCTCTAAATACATAGAAATACGAAACAAGGGGTGATAGATTATTCAATGCCTGTATTGTTTGGCTTATACTTTGAATTTATTATTATTGTTGTTAAATAATTTTGGCCTGCATTTATTTCATAATCAACTGAAAATTTATAACCAATGATTTATGATAAGCAAGTGATTTTGTTTCTACCTAATTAAAGAAAAAGACATCTTTAAAATTAAATGAAAAAAAAAACTATTCGCTGCATATGTGCTGTGCTTGTTAGAAATATTTGTAGATTGCCTGGACAGATAATGAACAAGGGATCTTGCTCATTTGCTGTTGGGTCCCTTTCTTTATCAGATTTAAAGTTTCCACAATATCAAGTACAGTTTTAGTGCCACATTTTTTATTTGCAGTTTTTTTTCCAAAAACCTTTGTGTTGCCACCTGGTACACTCGTCTCAATCGGTGTGTAACCTTTCACTTTTCTGTCTGTGATAAGAAAGTCTCGGCTATTTGCTGGCCTTTTCGATCTATGGTGATAGAAAGAATCCAGTGAATACATTTGCTGATTCCCTCTCATCTATCCTGATATATATGCAGTAAATTTCAAAAGTTTGAGTGACGCATGGTAATTTGTTAAATTGACCCCAAATATTGATTGATTTTTTTCTTTTTTTTACTTTAAATAAAAGAAAAATTATTTTACATGGTTAGAAAAAGCGAGGCATGATATTTTATTAGAAATTTCATTATGGCAAAAAGAGAAAAAAGCATTTATGATTAAATTTTACTCTCGTCAAAATAACCTTGATTACTGCAGCACAGATATCTAGGATTCATTGCAAAGGTTTCTTTCAAGCATAAGTTTGATAATTAATATCGTTCTTTTTTCAATGACACTTTTACATTTTTTCATTCTTCTGTCAAGTTAATCCCGAGATAATTTTGGAGGTGGCGTCAAACTTTTGAATTGTAGTCTATATAGTAAATACTTATTATACTGAATTCTACCAAGATTAACAGCGACTTGGTTTCCATTTTTCCGTTTTCCATATCTACTAATTTCACGTAGATTTATCTGAAAACCCCGCGTATGTCGATATTATTATCGAATCAATAATAATTATTCAAAATTAAAGCTACTAAGAGAAATGATAATTTTTAATCATAGAAAGGATACGTACAGCAAAAGAAAAGACAACCGGATTATCATAACTAACAACAATAATAACAATATATATATATATATATATATATATATATATATATATATATATATATATATATATGTATGTATGTGTATGTGTGTGTGTGCATGTGTGTGTGTGTAGAGAGAGAGAAAGGTGTTAGCAAGTTAATATTTTACTGATCTGTTAACGAAGTGATTTCGCCATTAATTGTATTAACTTTACTAATTAATTCTTTATGTTATATATACTACACCAGTTGCTTATATATATATATATATATATATATATATATATATATATATATATATATATATATATTTGAATAAAAACAGACTACTTTAAGGTTCCATGTAATAAGTTATTTCACCACAAACACCGACTGTACAACCATCGCCAATCCTTCAAAAATAAGTGTTAAAAAGAACCAAACGGCACTATCAAAACATTATTGGGATTTGTTGGAGAGTGGCCTAACCCCACAAATAAAGTGGAAAATAATATCAAGAGCCAGAACTCCCAAAAACTTCAGAGACAGATGCGACTTATGCATAAAGGAAAAAATCTTTATAATCAAACATAAAGATCCAGACACAATGAACTAGTTTTTAAATGCCGGAACAAAAACAACCTAAACCTAAGCAAATACATTGAGAAATAATTATATAGGAAGAATAACATTGGATGATTTTTGTTCCTTTTGCTTTTGGAAATATTACTTTGCACGCATGAACGCCAACACATGACTGTATGTATACAACTATGGTATTGTACTTGAACACTGATGCACCTGTTGATATGTACATGTAAATGTTTTTATATGGAAAGAGAGTCATACAAGGTTTTTTTTTTATCTGAGTGTGGAGGTGTACAATTAGATAGGTACCTATATGTTTTGCGATAAATATGAAAGAGCGGGTAATATATGTGTAGAGATATGCATAATTATACGATTTGGGTATCCATAACGTAATTAAATATTGATATAAACTTCGAATGCAGGCATAAGTGGGTGTATGGGTGGACATGAGGATAGAGACATGTACGTGTGTATATATGTGTACGTGCATATGTACGCATATGTATGTATGTATGTGGATATATTATATTATATTATGTATGTATATGCATGTATGTGTGTGCATGTGTATGTATGTGTGTATGTATGTATACATATGTGTGTGTATATGTGTATACATATATGTGTGTAAATGTATATCTGCGTATGTACATGGATGTATATGTATATGGATATGCAGGTGATTTTATGTGTATATATGTAAGTATAAGTGTATGTGTAGATATGTATGTAGATATGTGGGTATGTGTTTCTCTGCAGGTGTATATGTTTAAATACGTGAATAGACATATAGTTTTTCGTGTGGATGTGTGTACAGGTGTATGTAAGAACTCATAGGTATATAGTGAGATATAGGTATGTAGATATAGATAGGGGTTCGGACATGTGTAGAAGTGTATATGAGTATCGATATATAAAAGGTTGTAAAAGAAGGACCTAACTTTCTCCGAGTAATATTTTATCCAAATTTCTCCTCTAATATTCTCCAATTAGAAGTGAGTTTAAATAACAGGGAGGTAAAGTTGAAATTGGTAATTTAATTTAAATTGAAATATGCTACCCCTTAACAATTAGTATTGACGATAAAGTTATTTAAATTGAAAAAACCTTTGATAATTATCTAGGTATATTAAAAAAGTCACGAGTTTAATCGATGAACAAAACTGAAACCGAATAGATGTCAACTGAATAATCAACTCGAGTTTATTTAACTAATGAACAAAAATCAAACGAATAGATGTCAACTTAACAATCAATAAGATACGAGTTTAGAAAAATAAAAAAGGTTACTAAATATGAAATAGATTACTTTTTCAATGTACTTTCTGTGAGTTTTTCCAATCGACTGTTTCATAGAAAATACCCAAAACTCCAACGAACTTAAAATTAAATTCTTCGTAGATTGTTTAGACATTTAGATTTATATCAAACCTTAACCTCCCAAATATGCCCTTTAAAGTAATGCGAATTAACAGCGTCTAAGATTTTGAATGAAACCTGCCCTCGTGAAATGTAATTTATTAGGGTTGTTGTAGCTTCTTCCTTTAATGTCGGTCTTCTCCCTCACCCCTTACGCATCTATACCTAGAGACAATACGCGTTAGCCGACACACAGTGGGGTTAAGAATAAGGAATTGAAATGGTACATCTAACCCACTCATATCTTATCTTCTCTCCCACCTCACCTCCTCACTTTCTTTAATTTTACATATGCTTGATGCGGTCCGTCAAAAACGTGTGAATTTCTTTTCATTTTTCATTTCAACCTTTGGAAGTAAAGTCTGATGATCCAGAGCCCTGTTAAAGGGGTTGTGGTGAAATAACTTATTACATGGAATCTTAAAGTGGTCTGTTTTTATTCAAACATATCTGCTCTGAATTTTACATTGAGCTCTCCGAATATCATCCTCCTTGGGTCTACCCATGCGGATTACCTAGTTTGCATAAACTATATATATATATATATATATATATATATATATATATATATATATTATATTATATTATATTATATTATAAATAATATCAATTGATAATTAGTATGGATAATTCCAAGGAGTATATAAGTCCAAAGTGAGCTCAATGTAAGAACAGACCAATATAATAATGAATAAAACAAAATGTCCATTTCATCAGACAAGTGTCTTCTTATTATTATTAACTAGAGACTGGTCTGAAGAGATACATTTGTAAAGTCGACGAAATAAATTATAACCAGATAGATCTTAAGGATTCACTATTATATATATATATATATATATATATATATATATATATATATATATATATATATATATGTGTGTGTGTGTGTGTGTGTATATATATATATATATATATATATATATATATATATATATATATATATATGTGTGTGTGTGTGTGTGTATTTATTATCAGGTTGTTGCAGACCCGATAGGGTGCAGTGCTGGTTTATTACGAAGCTGCCTTGTGCCAGACACTACACTAAACTACCGAGTCCACAAACGATGTATAAAAATAAAAATGCGTGAATGAACAGTTAGAGGAAAGGGGTCAATCAACGAGTGCATAAATTATAAACATCAAAGAGATAGCCGGAATAAAATGACAAAGGCGTCTGGATGCAAAACATGTGTAATTTTTTATTAAATGGAAAAACAAGTAGGTATCTCGTGGTACGAGATCAGAGAAGATGTTCCGCGCCAAAATAGGAAAGCAAGATGAACAAGGCGGGAAAAAGGGTTTTATAAAGTTCTGGAAAAGAAACTCGTCAAACACGAGGTGTATGTGCGCACAGATAGAAAGGAGTACTCACTGTGGATTTTTGGCGTTGAGAGTGTATGTGATTTTGTGTTTTTTTTTTATCTTTTTTTATGTTCAGGTTCAAAGTAGAGAGAAAGTTCAGTCGTCTCAGAGTTTGGTCAGGCCTTGAATTAACTGTTGAAAATTTTAACGGATTGCTGTGGATGTCTAGCCAAAAGGACGAAGAGTTATTTGCAGTTGGTTGCATCGTCTATGTGAAGTTACATATGGTGAGTCCAGAAGGGACGAAGAATATCTGTTCGTCAGCAAGATATCCCTGTCTGTATTTAAGGTTGACTGACGAGGGATAAAAATAAGCCACTTGTTGAATACGAAGTTTTGCTCACGACTGTGTCGTGTGTCTCGAACGTCTTCTGGTCGAAAACAGAGAAGGTCTGACCTGCGGGCAGCTTCAAGACGAGAAGTCTTGGTACAGTGTGAGGTCGACATTGTTGAAATAAGATATTCCGGCCCGCATATGGGTTAAGGGCACGGAATAAATGAGTTGCCCGTCTAGTCAGGTTGAAAGTCGGGAGGCAACTGGCTTGCAAACGCTGTTCGTTTGAGACGCCGAGAAACGCGCGGGAAAAAATTCAAAATCTGTTAGGCTGACTTCATCAGTAGGAGCTAGCGAGCTTCCTCACTAGTTAAAGGACGTTTACTGCTACGTCTAACTGTAAGAGAGAGGAAGGGGTGCAAACCGCGCGCACACACGCACGAGTGTGAAAGGAAGGGAGGAAAACTCTCGCGCGCGTAAAATATAGATGGAATTAATGTGTTAATTCCATAAGGTCATATCTAGCACGATGTACCATATTTTATTTCGCGATCGATAATAGGAAAGTAATTTTTGGCTAAATTTCTATCAAACGTTAACAGATTTTCGCTAGTGAACGGGTAAAAGTCACAAGTATTGAATTAGATGAACGTACATTCGCTCTTCCTTTTTCATATTAGTAAACTAATCTCTGGCTTCTGCTATTTTATGACACTGGTTAATTCTTAGAGCACCTCACTAATTTTGAGCGTCAAGTTATCGTTCATTTCAAAAAAGAATATTCGACGTAGAGATTGACAAAATGTGCACAAAGTCTTCCTGAATTTTTTGAGTCGTCACCAGTTTTTAATGGTTTGACTGTTTCACGGCTTTCTTAATTCACCGTTCATTACTGGGTACCCCGATTGATTGATATTTCGGCTTAAAATAAGATTCCAAGTAAAATGGGAGAGTCGTAATCATAAATACAAGAATCGTTTCAAACAACAAATTACTAACACGTCCTCTCCTTTCTTGAAGATATGTTTTAGATTCAATTAAAGAAATTTCCCCAAAATTTTGAAAGAAGTGTTTTTTTCCTTCGTTTGTCGACTTCAGAGAAACGATCAATTTCATTGTAGCTATTTGTTCGCTTCGTTTAAATTATAATCATATTATCCTTGGGTAATAATGGATGGGGAAATCAGAAACAAGGTTAACAGATCTAATAAAGTCGAAATGTTGTTAAAGCTTTCTGTTTGTGTGTGTGTGTGTATGCGTGTGTGTGTGTAATGGGGATTTAGAGATGTTTTTCTTTATTTTGTGTACAAATTATCTCTTTTGTTACTGCAGTAAACAATATTGGATGAATATTTAGAACAATGTAGATATATGTAATTAAATGTATTTAGTAAAATAATTATTGTGTCGAAAAAGGATCGACATTCTCCACCCTAATTATTCACCATAGATTCGTCTATTCACTATGTGTAGGACGTCTGCTCATAGAATCAGGGGGGCAAGGCGTAGTGTTAAATGGTCCCCATCAACTATGGCATTCGCTATTATTGTCTTACTAATTTATATACCTCATGTGATTAAACCTTTTCTTCACTAATCTTTTGTTCAAGTGTTTTAGTAGCAATACTATCAACCAGAAACAACAAGTTTATAAGAACATGATAATAAAAAGAAGGCACGAACCTGGAACAATTATTCTTATTACAAGAAAATATATCAGTGCAGTTATATTATATTTCGAAGCTAATGGAAAAAAGAAAAAGAAGAGAAAATAATGACGTAATCAAGATGTTGATGTTCCACATTACTTCATATAAAAAGCTCTCGCCAACACTGTGAAGTGAGATTATACGTATTGGACTTGAAGATCACATTTTCCTGAAAAGAGCAAGATTTTATAATTTTCAATGAACAGTTGTCCTGACCGTTCCGTCAATGAATGCCAAAAGTTTCCTTAGAGGGAAAAGGTTAATATCATCATTAAACTTGTTACAAAATGGATAAGATCTGGAAATCAAATCTTGCTCGTCAATTCAAAATCCAACTTTTCCGCGTACTTATTGAGGCAATCTTACTCTATGGCTCTGAAACTTGGACTCTCTCAGCAAAACAACAGCGCCGTTTAGATGGATGTTATACATGTCTTTTAAGAAGAGTGCTTAATCTCTCATGGCGAAACCACCCAACACTAGAAATGATATATGGAGACTTGCCAAGAGTATCAACTTTAGTTTGTAAGAGACGTGTCCAGTTCGCCGGGCATTGTGCACGTGCCACAGATGAACTTGTGTCATCATTTGTACTCTGGAGGCACCCAGCATCTGACAATCGATCACGCAAGGTAACCTTTCCAGATAGGATAAAACCTAGTATGGTCACTCTCATACTGGGGAGCCGTTTCAAACATGAAAGATAACACGTCTACATTGTTTACGGTTTACAGTCAACTCACCGAAAAACATTTCTCTGTCTATCATTCTGACGCTATTTCACCCAATCAAAATCAACTTCCTTGCTGTGCTTTCCATGTGAGCAGAAATACTATTGCCCTTTAAACGTAATAGTCTTCTAAACTATTATTTAACATAAGCAGTAAATTGATGTGATCTTATTTTCTACATAGTTTTATTTTATCTGCCTTGTCCATTCAGAACTTACGTTATCAAGGGCCTCTACATATTATTGTCCTTTGTAGCTCTTAATAACTTTTGGTTTTTATTTATCTTCCAAAGCTTGTTCTACGATCTATTTACTCAAGCTCACTAAGAATGGCACGCGTTGCTTTTCTCTCTCCTTCATTTCATTGTTAATTCTAATTTATCCACTACAGATACCCTCACATACATATGAATTTATATATATATATAATATATATATATATATATATATATATATATATATATATATATATATATATATATATATATATATATATATATATATATATATGTGTGTGTGTGTGTGTGTGTTCGTTCGTTCGTTCGTGCGTGCGTGCGTGCGTGCGTGCGTGTGTGCCCGCACGCGTACGGGAGGAGGCACGCTGAAGTAATAGAAAGCTGCTCAGACTGAGGAATCGGATAGCCAAGTTCGAATTCCAGTCGAATCCATTATATTCACTTACGTGCTAATACCCTTGGGAAAGCTAAGAATACTCTTATTCTCCCCTCATCTATGGATAAATACCAGGACAGACCGGCTTCTGTAGCCGTAGATTGCAACTGGTCTACCCGAAGAAAGAAATGGCAACCTACTGCGGAAAAAAATCTGCCTCGTCATTCATGTATCGAAAGATACATGATCGCCTACGTATGTCACGCATGACGCATAACTGACTCTGTGTGTGTGTGTGTGTGTGTGTGTGTGTGTGTGTGTGTGTGTGGTTAAGCATTGATCAGATCCATACTTGTGTGTGCATTAATCGACGCGAAATGTGTTTAATTTTGTTGCTGAGGATACCATAGACCGAACATGTGCCTAACGGCGAGGCTTTAGAGAATTTGGAAAGAAAAAGGTAACTTAACAACGGGAGTTGGAATTTCTAGAGCGTGTAATGAGGAAAGGGGGTTTGGAAAACATGATACACACTGGAAGGATTGAATTAAAGTGAAACAGAGGAAAACAGCAAGTAACTTAGTTAATGGGATTGAGTAAATAGATGGGAGGTCATAGTTTGGGAAAAGTAACAAAAAGTAAAAAAAGGAAGATGTGGAGGCCCATGATCGCCTACTTCTTGAAGGGAAAATGTAGATAAAGGTGAATGGGTTTTAGCATTCTTTAGCGGATACTGTTGATGTAATCTAAAGTTGCCCCACAGAGTTTGTGGAATGGATTGAAAATAGTGTTCATTGTTACTTAGGGAGGTAATTTGCTGAAAATGGTAAAATATCCATCGGGAACTGGGAAAAGATTTGCAGAATGTCAGATGAAACCACGGAACCTTTTCTTTAAATTTCCAGAGCATTAAGGTCGTACCTTGTATATATTCTGAGTTATTCGATTATTTCTCATTTAATTTTTCTTTTGTTGGGAATATATCTTTCTTTCTTCTCCTCTCCACCTTTCTCTTCTCTCGCTCTCTATTTCTCGCTCTCCTCCCATTATCGCTTCCTCTCTCTGCCACTCACTCTTTCTCTCATTCTCCCCCTCTCTATATATATTTCTCCTCCCTCCCTCCCCCCCCCTCTCTCTCTCTCGTTCTGACGCATAAACAGATAATTAAAAGGCATGGCATTTTTACGTACAGGACTGACCGCAGAGAAATGGAGACATGTGACCCTTTCTAAAACAGAACTAGTCCCTACTTTTCATAAATAGACCTTCTAATTCAGCCAGCGGTCAAACAATTGATTACTGACCAGGTAGAACAGTAGATTTTATTCAATGAACAAGAGTCTACCGAAAAGCTGAATAGAAGCAGATCATTTCTATTTGCTCCCAGAAAGAATTCACTGAAATTGACACATTCTTCAGATTAGCAGTTTAAGAAGAATGGCCATTTTCTGTAAGACTGCGATCAGGACAATTCGTGCATTGCCCTAAGCTTTCGTTCTTCCTTTCTACGCTCGCGTTATTTGTGTATAAAACCACGTTACAAACGCTCGCTGGCTTCGATGTTTACGCTATCCTACAGCTTCTTGCATTCAGGTATCTCCTACGATTATGATGAGGCGTTCAGGGGTGAGAATTCCGACAAGCCAATGTGAATGTAACCATTGTCACCGCTGATTGGACAGGGCCAATACACCTGAGTGCTGAGCATGGGTGTTTAATTCTATTTAATTTGAAATTCTATTTTCTGCAGAGATTCACTATCTACATTATGGGACTACCTCTATCACACACGTACACATACACACAGACACAGACAAAAATACACACACACACTCATAATACACATACACACACATATCTTGTTTTTCATCAAAAAGGCGTTTATATATATATATATATATATATATATATATATATATATATATATATATATATATACAAATCTCACTATCTCTCTCTCTTGATATATATATATATATATATATATATATATATATATATATATATATATATATATATATTTGGTTGGATAGAGTTGAGTTTGTGACACTGGTTTTCACGCTTTAGCGATCGTCAGACAAAGTGATTATTTTTTTTTAAAAAATGGGTTTATGTAGATTGCGCGTATTGGTATTATTGTTGAAGTGCTGGGGAAAACTTCGTCGTTTTGTCATCGTACTAACGCAAACATCGATGTATGCAGACACATATACATACTTGGACGTCCGTCGTGACTCATACATATATAAACATATGTGGGCAGTTTCGGATATGACATATGTATGTATACGGGTGGTGTTGTGCCTATACATACGCATTTGTATGTTGAAATTTAAAGATTTGGAAGTGTGGCGGAAATGTCTCGTGAATGTCTCGTGAATGTATACATGTCATATCATTTATTTTTCCGCTGAATAATATTTCCTCGCATGTATGTATATACGTGTTGTGGGGTTTGTGTAAAATTATGATAGGTAAAAATATTATTATTTATATTTAATTTTAAATTTTTTGAAAAAAAATGGGGGTGTATTAAGTTATATTTAAAGCTGGTTATTTGTTTGTTTGGTGACTGTGTGTATGTAACAGGTAGAAATTTGTAATCCTTATTGGTTATTTTATATGGTGATGTTTAATATTTAATATGCTGGGCGAGAGGGTAGTTTAATTTAATAACGGGTTTATATGATATGATGTGATAGTAATGTTGCAAGGGATTGGAGACAATGATAATATAATTAGCTAATAGTTATTGTAAATTGGTAGAAATTGTAAATTGGTAGAAATGATTAGTAACGGTGGTGGGAGAATGATAAAACCATAAATGTAGTTATAGTGGTGGTAGCTTGAACTAAAAAGTGGTTGTTGGTGTTTTATTTTATTTTATTTTGTTATATGTATTAATTTATTTTGGTATAAATCCTGATAATATGTATTCTGTGTAAAATTATGGTAGTTGAAGATTGCTATAATTCTTAATTTTTAATTTACAAAAATATTATTGTTATTATATTAAAGCTGGTTATTTCCTTGTTTTTTTGTGACTGTGTATATGTGACTGGTAGACATTTCAGTTTCTAATCCTTATTGGTTATTTTTATGGTGGTATTAAATATGCTGGGAGAGGGGGTAGTTTACGTTAATAATTATGGCAGGATTATATGGTAATGGTAGATATGGTGTGATAGCAATATGTAAGGAGGTTGGTGGCAATAATAATATAAGTGGTTAATATTTATTGTAAATTGTTTGTAGTGATTAGTAATGTTGGTGGGAGAATAATAAAAAATCTATAAATGTAATTATTGTGGTGCTAGCTTGAACTAAAGAGTGGTTGTTGGTGTTTTATTTTATTTTATTTTCTATATTTATTTGTTTATTTTTATTTATTATGAATCCTGGTAATAGTTGTTTATTCTCATGGTTACATATGGAAATTATATCTGATCTTATTGTTTTAAGGTATTAAATATGCTGGGGGAGTAATATGCGTTAAAGATTGTAGTGGATTTATATGTTAATAGTAGGTGTGATGTGTAAGTGATGGTGCTGGGTGCTGGTGGTAATGATAATATTATTAGTTAATAGTTAAAATAATAGTGAGATAAAAGAAAAGAAAGAAAGCGAGTGAGTGAGAGAGAGAGAGACTGAGATATTCAAGCAGGTTTGATTAGAAAAAGGTAAACAGTTTAATTTTTGTTCAGTTTTTCAAATTATCTAATAATGTTTGATTATAATGTATTTACATTTAAATTTAAATAAACTGACGGCAAATATGTTGTGTTGTTTCCTTTTTGTTTAGGTATTTTCGACTAAGTCATTTTCAAGAACCAATATACTGTCTCTGTGGTAGACGGCTTACTTTGGTTCTTAGAAATAACTGAAACCGTAAAATGTACTTGAGAAAAAGTGCAAAACAAACTTCCGATAGTTAATACACAATTCCACCCATCATACGCAACACCGTATTTACACACACACACACAGAGGTTCTGTTGGGGTCAGTTGGACAGAGTGTCCTGAGTCTAACGGTAGCTACCTCTGCCCTGAAGGATTCAAACTCGGATCCTGTCAGCGTGCGCAATTTTTTCTTTAATAAGATTTCTCGAACATTCAGACTTCGTAGATGAAAATAAATAAATATACTGTTTAATAAATAAACGGAACGTCTATTCAAACATGATTATCCACTCACA
Source organism: Acanthosepion pharaonis (assembly GCA_903632075.3). Classification (NCBI taxonomy): domain Eukaryota; kingdom Metazoa; phylum Mollusca; class Cephalopoda; order Sepiida; family Sepiidae; genus Acanthosepion; species Acanthosepion pharaonis. The sequence goes on from CAHIKZ030005535.1 coordinate 109,815, forward strand.
ATAACGTTTAACCTGATATAATCATATCGGATTAGTAACAAATCTCTCTCTCTCTCTCTCTCTCTATATATATATATATATATATATATATATATATATATATATATATATATATATATATATATATGGTGTGACCGTGACAGTTAAATTCCTGGAATAGCTGCAGTTTGTCTTGAGTAATGTATCAATAGAAATTATTACACGAGTACGTACGAACATGTTCCAAATACTATTTTCCAGATGAATCATTCGTTGTCGAGCAGTAGAAGAAATTGTAAGTGTTCATGTTTTAGCATTGGCTGCAAATGATTGAAGACATTTGTACATCAAGTATTACCTGAAGATTGTTAAAGTGCTAGTGAAACTTTAGCCCTGCTGATACGACTTGTGTTGAAGATAATAGGAAGTACTCCAGTGGCTTTGATTAGTATCACCGTTTAAAGAAAAGGCGAAGGCCGGAAATTCTAACAGATTATTTAGTAAGGGTAAAAATGTTACGTTTTGGAGTTCAGTAGTTCCTGGAAAAGTAATCCTTTAAAAAGATGAGACATTTACCTTATTACTTAGATTTAAAGATAAAACTTATTTTTGTCCAATGGTTTAGTATAGGGTTTCTCGTATTTTGTAACCTTTCGTTGAAGTTAACGTTCTCAGCTTTTTAAAGTATTGGCGATTTTCTTTACGGAACATCATACTTGTAAAAATATTTTTTTTTTATAAATGAGTAAGTTCCATATCATATTTTTTTTCTCTCTGGAGAAGAAATAAATCTTTTCTTTTAACATTTTTTTCTATTTTTAAATTAGAAACAAAAACTAGTCGCAGCAACATGTGCCATCACTAACAAATCTTCAATTTTTAAACTGTAGAAAATGAATAAAAAAAAAACAAATAAAAAAATATCAACTTTTTCCCCATTTCTAAAGCAGATGAATATGGTCACTTTGCTTTCAACAAAAAATTACTGCAAATTTTTTATTAGTAGGACCCAACTTTATGATGAACCATATTTCATGCGGCCCACTCGCCGGAAAAGGTTGCACATGCCTGGGCTAGGACGTTATCAATACGCCTTTGAGTTACCCAACATACCATAGAAAAAAATGTTCGTAAAATATGTAATGGTGAAAGTAATAAAACCGCTGTGGAATCATAATAAACTCTTTCAACGTATGGATTAAGGATTAAAGATTGAAAGTAAAGGGATATGAAGAGATTACTGGCTACATAATTATCCTAAGTTGTATATGTTATTTGCAACGTGGAAATACCTTTATTGTATGCTATTCTGATCAGCATATTTATGTAGAACATACAGCAAAATTGTCCAAATCATGTAAAAGGAAATTTGTCCAATTTTTAGATTAAGTTCTGAACCGTTGTATCTTAGAAATTATTAAAGATATCTTACTGGAATTCTCTGAGGTTTTTATAACTCTACTGGAATCTACTTTGATCAATAAGGATGTATAATTACTCTCTAACCTTAACAGAAAAAAAAAACTTGATGAAATGGATCATAAACGAATATGGCGCTCATCATTAATTAATAATAGCTAAGGATCGGAAACTCACGAAAGATTGAAATAAATTTCCAACATATATATATATATATATATATATATATATATATATATATATATATATATATATATATATATATTATGAAATGGACAAAGTCCGACAATTATTTAAAGACATTTTTATGTTTAACATTCTTTTTATAGATACAAGTATTTTGGTAAATCCTATGTTTATAATAAACAGTATTAAATAACATTTACCGGCCTGAATGTCCGAGAAATTTTCATAGAAAATATTCCTTTGACGGTTCCGTATAGGATGCAGGTTCGAATCCTGTCAAAGGACGAATATTTTCTATGAATATGTATCTATAAAAGAATGTTAAACATAAAATGTCTTTTATATATATATATATATATATATATATATATATATATATAATGGGCTCTCCCGTCGGTTTCGACGTATGAGAATCTAACAACTTAACCAATGGATTCAGTTATAAAATGTTGTGCGATAAACTTAAGTAGCACTTAATACACACTAGTGATTCACAAAGGAAGCCACGTATGGAGCAAAGTGAGAATTGTGGGATAAAATGACTGTTAGATTGGCTGACATTTTAGATCTTGCTCTCGCTTCTTGAAGACGATTCAGACAATCAGATTGAAAACTGCCGAGTTCACTAACACACTTTGATCTTCATTCTACCCACTCCAAGGTTAAGTGCTCTAAGGTGTTATGAGGTATATTGACAGCTGACAATAATTTTCCAATTTATTCAGGATAATCTTCGCCCTTTCTAAACATCTAATTTTCTGTCCTGGTGTAACAAAATAACTTACACGTTTCACCTACGATTTCATATTCAAGTCTTTTTTTTTTACTGCTTTTTTGACTGTCATAGCTGAATCTCTTCTCCTTCGTGCCCAACTTATTTGCGACTGAGTTGGATCTTTTCTAATTGATCTCTTTAGATCGAAGCTGAAATGATGATCTCTCTTCCTGTTGTGACCTCCTGATCCAGTTTTCCTCTCGACTGTTCCCTCTTTTTAAATCTTATTCATCGTTCTCTTTTTTCCCCATTTCTAAGACAGATGCTTACGTGTACGATCTTCTGCTGTGAAAATGTTCGCTTTACTTTCAATGAAAAATGACCGTAATATTTTTTATGACTAATGCACAGTTTATGATGAGCCATATCCCATCTGGCCCAGTTTAAGATGAATCATATCTCATGAGACACACTGATCGGAAAAAGATTCCCATGCCTGGACTAGACTCTACCAGGAAGTCTTCGAGTGGTCCAGCATACCATAGAAATATAATGTTTGTAAAATATGCCTTGGCGAAAGTAATAAAGTCATTGTGGAATCATAATAAACGCTTTCAAGGTATGGATTATGGATTAAAGCATGAAAGTAAAGGAATATTTAGAGATTACTCCCTGCATAATTATCCTAAGTTGTATATCTTATTTGCAATGTGGAATTAACTTTATTGTATGTTTTGCTATTCAGATCAGCGTATTAAGCTTGACATAGCGGGTGTAACAGCAAATTTGTCAAAATCATGTAACAAAAGAATTATCTAATTTTTAGATTAAGTTCTGAACTGTTGTATCATAAAAATGATTAAAGATATCTTACTGGAATTCTTTGAGTTTTTATTTTATAATATTATTGGAATCTACTTTGATCAATAAGAAGGTGTAATTACGCTCTAAGCTTAACAGAAGAACCGTAATGAAATGGATCATAAGCGAAACTGACGCTGATCATTAATTAATCATAGCTAACGCTCGGAAGCTCATGAAGGATTAAAATAAAGTTCCAAAGATGGTGGGCTGAAAAGCTCAGAAAATCAATGATTAAATTATGCTAGTGCTGTGAAGTTTTACTCTCATTAATTTCAAATCTTCTTATTAATAACTGCGTTGCTTCTTTCCAGATAAACTGAAATCTTTATGTTTAAAGAAAACTTTAAAGGTAACAAGTAGCAACGCCTCTTGAAAAAATGAGTAAAATTTGTCATCGTGGTGTTACCATATTACCTGCAGAAAAAGAAAGAATACGTCTCTCAACGACATTCATACTGACGTGATTTCTACATTACGGGATGAAGCTCCAGATGCAAAAGTGTGTAGCTGTAGGGACAATACATATTTTATTACATATACACCATTGAATTATACATAAGAGGGTGAACTGAAAAGCTGATAGGCTGAATTTGAATGAGTGATGCTAGAGTTATGAAATCTCGTTTGTTTTAACTCTTCTTATTAATAACTGCATTGTTTCTTTCCAGTTAAACTGACATCTGGCTGTTCAAAGAAAACTTGAAAAATAACTTTCTAAGGTGAAGAAAATGTTCGCTTTACTTTCATTCGTCCGGCCCATTTTATGATGAGTCATTCTCTCATGCGGTACACTGGTCGGAAAAGGTTGCACATGGCTGGCTTAGACGGATAAGATATAAAAGTTCATAGTAATAAAAAAAAAAAATACTCAATACTGATTACGTTACGGTTACGACAATTAATCTTTCATATATAGATTGTGAAAAGTCACGACGATAGATATTTTGTTATTTAAATAGATATTTTAACTTCGTTTTATCATGATGGTCACCCAGGCCAAATTTATAACTTCACACTTTAAATTTAAGAGAAATTCGATTCCTGTCAGTAGGAAATTTTATTTTTGTACCACTTCTTAGTCACGGCTGTCTCATATCAATTTCAATGTTTAGGAAAATAAAATCAAGGAATATCAACCCAAACAGGTGTATACATTAAAAGTAACGTTTATAGTATTATAAAATACATTTGTGTGCGCGTGCATATGTAATTTATTTGCGTAAAGTGAAAGGCATAAGTGTGGGTATTAGTTAACAAGTATCTCACGTGCGTTCGAGCCACACTGGGTGCCTCATATATAATTCAACAGTTAATAACACATTAAGATTTAACGTATATATTTAATTCAACAAACACAACATAAAAATCCACATACGACCTAGTTTAGACTTTCTCTCTTCTTTTATATCCGGTGTCCCTTCACGACGTGAGCGTTCATGGCTCTCCACATCTTTCTCTTTCTTCTAGTTCTTAATAAATTTTGTATTTTTGTTATTTCTCTGAAAACCAAATCTACCATCCATTTACTCAAGTACGTCAAGCATCTGTCTCTGTTTCTGAGATGATCTATTGTAACTATTGACACTATTTATATTGTTCGGAGTGTTATCCTCATCTTTGTTGCCATATTCACAACTTTTCGGGTTAGATTGTTCTAATTCCACGTGACATTCCTTTTCTAGATATCTCAGTTTTAGCTAATTCCCTCTAGTAACTCAAAAGATTGTGGCCGTGTTCATCTCTGATATTACTGAGTGTCGTCGTTTTCTTTTTGTTAATAAGGCTTCTATTATGTTTAGCCTTTTTATATATGTGGATGGGGCTAGAGTTTAGTATGTCTTCAGGTATATTAAAATGAGACATAATTTCTATATCTCTCTATCTACACACACACACTGACACACATACGCTCACGCACACACACATATATATATATATATATATATATATATATATATATATATATATATATATATATACTTTAAGTCAAATTCCAGGTGAGCATTGACCGACCAAGATTTCCAATTTCATGATCTTGCACGAAATCATTAGATGGTCGTTAGCTGTAGTTCGTAAAATTGGAACCGTTATACTATCAAACGAAGATGCTGAGCTAACCAAAGTCGCCAGGGGGAGGGTATCCTAGCCGGACAAGATCGAAATAGCTGCCCCTTCCCCCACAAAATAAAATAAAATGTTTCACCAGGGTGTATCAAAAATACTTTATCCTTACCCTAACACTCAAGAATTTTAAATTTATGTTTGTTATTTTTATGGTGGAGTATATTGTTAATTAATATTTTGAAGGTGGAGTATATTATTAATTAATATTTTTCTAAATTGTAAATATTGACATGAATATTCCTTGAAATGTTGTGCGATGGAACTTGAATAGGCCAGATGTAATAAATGTCTCTTTGTCAATGTTGTTGTGAAACCAACATATATATTTACTTTTTTACAATCTTGCAAAAGACATTTAAATTCATATACAATTTTGGTCTTTGCAAAGCATTAGTTGACAGAAGAAGTATTATTGATTAAGTTGTTTGTGTTAAATTTAGTACAGTTTATAATTAGTTTTATTTTTTATTGGGATAAGTTGGGGATATATTAGTATGTATGAGTTTGATTTTTAATCTAGTTTGTAATTAGTGTATTTGTTTTTATATATATATATGCTAATTCCTCATAATAAAACAGTATGAATTTATGCAGAAGGAATATGCATACAAATGCTAGCAAAACACACACACACACACACACACAATGTACAAAAACTGCGATAGATGTAAGAAGATACAGGGGTCATAAAAAATAAGAACGAATACCTCTTTCCTTCCCCGTTTCTCTGACCAATCTTAATTGTTTTATTACCCCTTAAGCAAAAGAAAACTTTCGTCACAAGTCCAAGAAATATTTTGGTTACTACTACACAGAAAAGTTAATGGTTAAATATTGGAAACACGCGAAATTAATTCCTTTTAATAATATGTGGAAATAAGGAATCTTGCCTTATGAAGTTCATGAGTGTAGGAGAATATGGAAAATAATGTATAATATATATTTAAAATATCCACGTTATAACCAAAAACTTTTGCGGTTTCTCTCTTCCATTTAATATATATATATATATATATATATATATATATATATATATATATATAAAGTCAACAGAAGTCAACACTTAGAGGCGACAGGCTGTTTCATGCTAGACGTAATCGATGAAACAGACTTTTGCCTCTAAGTGTTGACTTCAATGTTCACTTTTATATTTACTCATGCTCTATCTCTGATATTGAGCACTTTATCCCATAAATATAGCACATGTTAAATATTTCTTATATATATATATATATATATATATATATATATATATATATTTATATATATATATATATATATATATATATATATATATATATATATATATATATTGTTAGGGATTGAGACATTGTCGTATGTTCATATCTCAATAGTTAACTAGCTTAGGCTTTCGTGTCTATCTTTTTCTTTCTTTCTTTCTCTTTTATTCATGTCTTTTTGTCTGTCTTTATTCATTTTTACTTCATAAGTTATCTATCTCATTTCGTTCACATCTATCTTATTTCATATCTATCTATCTATCTATCTATCTATCTATCTATCTATCTATCTCATTTGGTTCATATCTATCTTGTTTCATGTCTATCTATCTATCTATCTCATTTCGTTCATATCTATCTATCTATCTATCTATCTATCTATCTATCTATCTCAATATACAAAAGTTTTTTTACTTCTCACGCTATACTTCTGCTTTCTTGTCCTCTCTCGATCTCTCTCCCTCTTTCTCTCTATTGGAAACATTTTTTTCGATTTGTCCATTTCGCCTCCCCTCCCCACCGATCAACCTTCCACACCTCATTGAATGCAAACCTAAAGAAATCTGTCAAACCCCTTCTTTTCAAAGACTGTCTTGTTCCCACCTACGCAAGCAATAAATACGATAACGTTGAAAACCGAAGCAAAACGAAACAGCTGCCCGGACCATCTTCCATTCTACCATCATTTCTTCGCAATACACTTCAATCCACCGATCCAATAACCCCATTTTCGAACGCTAAATCAAAATCCTAGTAATAGGATCGAGAGACTGAAAAGTTTCTTCCCTCTTGTAATTTCATTGATTTCTCGTTCTAAATTTCAATGAGATCCTCAAGTCCCTGATACGGCAAAGTACTTTTTTGTCATTACGTTTAACGCGGAATAATTCAATTTTTTACCGCGTAGTTCATCGGCAGCTGGGCGTTTGAATGTTTACGGTCAAACGGAAATGATTGTCCTGTACAATAAATGTGGCGGGGTAGAACTAAGTGGAAAGTTAACGTGCAACAATCTAGAAAGGAAGACGGGACCAGAGGAAGGAGAGTTAATTGATGAAACAGGAAAAGGAACAAGATGTTGAAGGTGTTGAATTCAAGCAGAAAAATTATAAAATAATAATCCAACTAATAATTCTGATAATTCAGCAGGACGAGAATCACTGAGTTACATCAATAAGGAGAGACGAAACCACAAAAATGGCAGCTAATACAATTATACAAACATTAATCCTTAAAATACCGATCAGTTGGGGAGAATTATAATTGCGACGGGGATGATGAAAATAATTTTTTTTTCAAAATGTTATCAATACCACAATGAGGTCAGTTGATGAAGAAAAATATACAGAGATTTAAAGAATAAAATATAGATAGATCGAGTTTTCAGTATAAATTATTAGCATGAATCATAGGATAGGTTTCCATTTTTGAAAGCTAATTGTAATTGTAAACACATCACACTAAATAAACATTCCAAGTGATCACCAAATGATGTAAAATAGTCATGATGAACATGCAACAATATTCAAGGTAAAAGTAATTTGAATTGGCAACAATATTCAAGGTAAAAGTAATTTGAATTGGCAACAATAAAAACCCCAAATCTGCCCCGAATCTGAGCTTCATGGAAGAAAATCTAGTGATGTATCATCAGAGTATTTAGCATTTCTTCTTTATGTGTCGTATAACACTCAGGACGTAGGTAATCATGGATCTCCACAATTTTCTGCCTTTATCGCTTTTAATAACACTATTTAGATTATTCGGACCATTGTTCACATCTTTGTCGTCATATTTATTCCAACCTTTCGGCCGCTGTACTCTCCGGTCGTCTTCATGTGGTTGGAATGTCGAAATGAACACTTTATTTCGCTCACTGGGGTAGACTCTTCTAGTTCCACGTGCCATCTATAATGGATGTCAGTTGTCAGTTATCGCCTGCTAATTCCCTTCTTCAAGTCCTTGAGAACACATGGCACAGTGGAAAAGGGCATTAGATAGATCCAGTGACAGGACCCAAAGAGTGTGAGTTCAATACCCGGTTAAGGCAGTGGAGAATTTGGAGAGGGGATTTAACAGGAGATAACTGATAAAAGACATCCATTAAACATGGCACGTGAAACTAGAAGAGTATACCCCAGTGAGCGAAATAAAGGGTTCAGTATGACATTCCAACCACCTGAAGAAAGCCGGAGCGTACAACGGCCGAAATGTTGTAATAAGATGAGGGCAGTAGTCCGGATAATGTAAATAGTGTACATGTCAGAAATATAGACAGAAGCTTTTAATAAATTTTGATTTTTCGTTATTTCTCCTAAATCCCGTTCCGTCATCCATTTGCTGAAGCTCATCAAGACACGAATAAAAAAAAAAAGAAAAATAGATAGATAGATAGAAAGAAAGAAAGATAGATAGATAGATAGACAGATAGAAAGAAAGAAAGAAAGAAAGAAAGAAAGAAAGAAAGAAAGAAAGAAAAAAAATAGATAGATAGAAAGAAAGAAAGAAAGAAAGAAAGAAAGAAAAATAGATATGAAAGCTTAAGCTTCCTACCTAGCAACTGAGTTATGAACATACAAATTTATGTCAATCGCTATCTAACTATATAAGCGCTGTATTCTACTGTCCCTCTTTCTCTCAATCTGTCCTGGGCAGCTCCTCTTGTCCGTAAAAAAAATGTTGTTCTACTCCTTAGAGCGCAAGGCTGCAAACCTCAATAATATTTTACTACTTACCATGTTTTAATGGATGTCAGTTATCAGTTATCTCCTGTTAATTTCACTCTGAAATTTCTCCACTGCCTAAACCGGGTATTGAACTCACACACTTTGGGTCCTGTCACTGGACCTAACTAACGCCTTTATCCACTGTGCCATGTTTCCTCTAGGTTACATGGCACAGTGGATAAGTGACAGGACCCAAAGAGGGTGAGTTCAATACCCGGTTAAGGCAGTGGAGAACTTGGAGAAGGAAAATAACAGAAGATAACTGACAAATGATATCCATTATAGATGGCACGTGGAACAAGAACAGTCTACCCCAGTGAGCGAAATAAAAGATTCAGTTCGACATTCCAACAACATGAAGACGACCGGAGAGTCAATACATACAATATTTCGAATAATGTAAATAAATACATAATACATCATCTCAGAAATATAGAGAGACACAGAAAGGCCAAAACGTTGTGATAAATATGGCAACAAAGATGAGGACAATAGTCTGAATAATGTAAATAATGTACATAATACCTCATCTCAGAAATATAGACAGATACTGAAGGGGAGAAATTGTTGGCAGCCATGTTAGCCTACGTGCCAATATGAAGAATGCTACTTAAGTCGCTTATTCCGTTTTGTATATTAACAATCTATTGACATTTGCTAAATATGCAAAAATATAGTAACATAGTGAAGAGGGAAACCCCTATGGTGTAGCAATATGCATCCCGCAAATTCGAGATACAATTACGCGAGCCAGTGTGACATTATTTTCTAACTAATGAAAACCATGTATTCAAAAATTTCAAACCTCTATGTGAAATTATATTTTGGAACCATTTACAGTTATAAAAATAGAAGAATTCTCGACTCAAAACAATTTCGGAGGCTAGATTGATCTACCTGTGCGTACACATACACACACATACGCGCGTGCGCACAATGAAGGAATGACAGTCAGTTGCCGCCGACTAAGTCTTTGTCACGAACTCACAAACACATTAGGCTGACTGTCGTGAATTAATTCTGTCCACACATTTAATTTCGTTCTACGAACCTTTACTTCACTGAAAGGACAATTGAACATTTTATTGTTATTGCAAAAGAATGTGTAAATGTTATTTTACTAACGTTCTGCTTTTACTTTTTCTCAAGAAAATAACCTTTTTATGTTTTATTTAAAACATATGTTGTTAAATGTATCGAATCCCAACACTAAGACGTGTAGACGGATAGCAACAAGCTTATTTGAAATACGTCAATCATGAATGACAAGCGCTGGAAGAACAATCGTCCTGATATAATACTTTTGCACAAGAGCCGAATGAGTCCTTGCCGACGTTTCGGTACTTTCAGATAAGAACACCGTAAAGCCGTAGCAAGAGAAATTACAGAGTTACAATGGCATGTTACGAAAAATGGCAGAGGTATGCCAAGCAGAAACTCAAATTGTCTCTTTTTTGTTTGACGCACTCAAGACTATTTCCAGGAATCTTTATCCTACGGCTGGCATCTTGGTTTTTACTGGCATGATTTGGAGAGCGCGGATGGCAGCGGTTCTTGGAATAGCTCATATGCTGAGGAAAATGTTTTGTCTTTAATCTGCAGATAGGTGCTGAGATATGATTATCATCAACCGGTTTAAACATCGAAGAATCGTGGCAAGACATCCAAGTAAACAACAACAACAATAACAATAATAATAATAATAACAACAACAATAATAATAATAAGAAGAATAACAATAACAATAATAATAATAACAATAATAATAATAATATCAATAATAATAATAATAATAATAATAATAACAACAAAAACAATAATAATAATAATAATAATGAAATAAAGACGAAAATAATAAGAAAAGATAAATGAAAGATGAAAAAGAAGCAATAAGAGAGAGGAAGAGAGATTGGGATGGAAAGAGAGAGAAAAGTATTTAATCATTAGGAAATAAGAAAAGAAAGAAGAAAGGTAACTAGGTCAACTTTAAAAGATGAAAAAAAAAAGATGATGGGAATGATGAAGTAGAATGAAATGATAAGACGAAACAAGTTTCATGAAAATGAGAAAGCAAACGATAAGGAAAGAAAAAAAGAAAGAAAAAGAAGTCTGAGAAAATTCGTAAAGGAGGAAAAAGAGGACGTCAAGAAATGGGAGTGAGTGGGTCTGTCGGCTGTTAGTTGGGATTTTACCCTGCGTATCTAACAATAATTGAGTTAAGTTGATAGAATATCGCGCCAAACTCGATATCAGTTGCGCATGCGCGTTGTTGTGAGTGTTTCCAGACGAGAAACGATGGGCAGGGAGATCATGGCGACGTTGTTGTGAAAGGAGGAGAGTCATTGAGTTTCTTCAACAGGATCGATAGTGGTTTCGTTCGACAATCGCTTGAAAAGAAGCGAGTTCATCGAAGATAAATAAGAGGGTTCGATTGACGTTGGAGGTCTTCTTAAGATAAAAACGATTCTTTTAGTGGCGACTGTGTATTGATTAACTTTCATTCGTTTTCTTTCTTTCTCTTTCAGCACACACACTCCCGGCTTTCATGGTCCTTTGTCTTTGACTACAGTTTATATGTTAGCCTATATATTTTACTATCTATAATACTATGCTCACTTGGGGCCCATACTCTGTAGCAGTGATTAACGAGCACGTATAGCAGACTATTACTGTGTTCTGTTTTCATAGCTACTCTAAAAGTTTTCCATTCTAAGCTAAACTGCTTTGGCACGATATTTACTAATCTCGGATCACCGAATCATTCGCTAATTTTCTGAGATCGATTTTATATAGGATATTTTATCAACTTATTGAACTGTTGTTAGCTCAGCGGTTATCAGCGCACACAACTGAATCGGTTGACAACTTTAAAATTGAATTCAATAGGCACAAATACACTTGAGAAATTCATGAATAAGTAAATTTCTTCACTTATATAGGTAAGTGAGACTGGGGTCCCGCAGTTTTTATAAAAGTATCTTTCTAGTAAAAGTATAATATTGAACTAGCAAAGAATAGACTCAAACATGATACTGGTGATAATCCTGGGTATTACACTAAACTAAATCTGGCCCGGGGTGGTAGCACCTGTTAGGGTCCCAGCTAAGTCAGAACTTCCAAACAAAAACAAACTACTATGAAAATATAAAAATACATTTCTATAATAAAAATACCAGAAATAAGTTTTAGATAAAAAATTACGAACAATAACTATTCATAGTAAAATTACTAACAATACACAAATACTAACAAACTGTAGCGACTTCATCCAGATCCGTTTAAATACTACCAAACAACCAAAATGAAAGAATTCTTTCGTGACATTAATCCGTATAATATCCTATATCCTTTAACGAAACCAAACTATATTCTAAAATATAAATCCAAAACACTGCAATACAAAACACACATATCACCGCCCCTAGTAATTATGTCCACACAAATGCAGATAGATAGATCGAACAGCAGACCAAGTTATATTTGATAGATAACCATTTGAAAGCAAGCAGCGTTTAAAATTACATACCCGACATCAAAAAATAGATCATTAATAGCAATAAATAAAAACTGTGTGCAATAAATAAAATTGTGCGCATTTATCGTTTTCTACTGAGCTTTGGTGATGATTAAATCTACTTTTCAAGGTACTTCATTGTAAAATTGTATAATCAAGTCTCCTGAACAGTATAAGTGAAAGCGTTCAGTTTGCGTTATAATAGAAGACCTGTTAGGAATCATGAAATTTTGTAAGAGAAAGAGAAATTTACTGTGGATGCCTTTGCGATCAAGGCACTCTCTATATATTTTCATCGTAGTGAATTGTTTTCTCCTTTGATCCGAATATCATTTTTCACATCAAAATTGCGTTCAGTCTGGTTACAGTGGACAAACAACGCGTTTCACGTATTCTTTTGTAAAATGTCCCTTTTGCGTTCACGCTCTTCAGGTTGACAACCAAACATTCTGAAATGTTCCTACTGGAGTTTTCGGCGTGAATGCGCAAAACAGTACAGCATGTTGTTTCCAAATTCATGAACAATATATCTTGATTCGGTGGATTTGCCAGAATGGGCCTCTTCTACCTTGAAATATTTTTACGAGGCTTTTTGTCGTGAAGAACACACACACACACACACACATATATATATGTTTATTTATATATACATATATATATATATATATATATATATATATATACATATATATATATATATATATATATATATATATATATATATATATATATATATATATATATATATATATATATATATATATATATAAAGAAAAAGAAGTTGTAGTGGTTCCAACGAGAACCATATTTATTAAAAAGACGAGAAGGGTGGTGCCGCAAACGTTTTTGGTTGTAATGATTTTTTTTTTTTTTTTTTTTTTTTAGAAAAAAATATTATGCTTTATTTTCCATAATTTTACTACACTAGTTTTTGGTCTCGTAACCGTCTTCAGGTAAAAGCGGAGATTTCCACATATTATTAAAAATAATTAATTTTTTCCTTATGTTTTTCAATGTTAAATATTCTCGATATGAAAAATTCTCTGTTTTTGTGTAAGTTTATCCGAATGTCTTTCTTGAATTTATATATATACATTTTGGAAGTGTTATTTGATGATCAAGCGTCCCTTAAAAGGGCTCTGGTGAAATAAATTATTATAATGGAACCATAAATTGGTCTGTTTTTCTTCATATATATATATATATATATATATATATATATATATATATATACAAGTTGCGCAAAATAAATTATCATCTAAATTCCACAAAAATGAAAATAACGTTGACATCTCATTTTAACAGATATATTTACCAAAAATTACACAAAATATATTGAAAAAAATTTATTGAATAAAAATTTTCAACCTCGGCCTCCAGACGAGAAAATTTGGACGGTCTCCTTGAATGAATAATATGCATTGCGATTGATAAATTGTCATCGAAATGACTCAAAATGAAAATAACACTAACATCTCATTTTAACAGATATAACTCCAAAAATATCTTTCTAAAGGTAAATTTAATCAATAAAATCGCCATTGACTTCAACCACGGCCCCGAGACGACTTCGTAAACTCCTGCATCTCTTCTGGACAATCTCCTTGTTTAATCTGGTGATTTCTGCCATAATCTCTGCCTTTAGTTCATCTTCGGTGTTACAATGAGTTTTGCTGGTCTCTCGCACAATTATATCGCACGGAGATAACAATTACGTTGTCTGGTGAGTTAGTTGGCCAGATATAAGGAATGATGTGGCCGCAGAAATTGTTTGACAGCAATGACTGTATTCTTCTGCTTGTGGGTATGGTGCAGACTCCTGTTGCCAGACATATGATCTTCCAGACACCAATCTCTTGACCCAAGCAAGCACTACCTCCTCAAGGCACTTGATGTTGGCCTCCGTATTGAGTCTGAAGCCCTCACCAATAGATTTTGGAGTTCTTTTCTCATCAGAACGAGTGATTTTGCCGAGCTGCCGTACCATCGTAATCACCATTAAACTCAGCCAACTCTTCCCATATCTTCTGCACTCTCTTCAGGTTGACAAGCAAACAAGCTGAATTGTTCGTATTGGAGACTAGCAGTAGAGCTCGGCGTTGCCCGGGGATGTAATAGTAAGAGATAGATCAAGTATCGACCATCATAAAGACTGAAAAATAAAATTGACAAAGATTATTGTTTAAGGTTGACGGACACGCAAGTCTTAATTAGTTTTTTTTTTCTTTTTACGAATTGGTCAAACCCAAATTCAAACAAAAACATTGTTTTCAATCGTTATGAGTCTACCGATTGAATAGAATTTTATTATAAACAATTGTCTTGTAAATGGAATTTTTAAAGCATTCTGAATTTAAAAATAAAAAAAAAAGTGTGCAAGACAATAAGAAACACTACCACAAAAGAAAAGTGAAGTTTTTGTTGAAATCGGTTTGAAAATTTAGGGAATCCGATCTCATATATAAACGAACAGACACACATAAACAACCTGTGTTTCATAAAGTATAACTCGATATGAGTTGTCCCCTTTCATTCTCGACAGCGATGCCTCTTAATCGTGTTTTCAAACTGATTCATTGCAAAAACAATTGTGCTTTTTTTTCAATTTTTGGCGCTGTCAGAACCACCACAAGGTAATTTTTACGTAGTCCTATGAAGTTTTGTTGAAATCGGTTGAAAAATGTAGAAACTGGAGCCAATATATAAACGAACACACAATATACACGCGCGCGCGCACGCACGCACGATGGTTTTATAATAAGTATGATTCCGGCGCGAATGCCAAAACAGTACAGCATGCTGTTTCCAAATTCATGTCGGAGTGAATTGCGTCATTGTTCTCTTTTTCTCACAGATGGTGCCCAACGGAACCCACTATACTGTGCAGTCGATAAATTAAAACAAAAAAACAATGCGCAAATAGAAATAAAAATGCGACAATTTGCATTCTTTACCGGGTATCTCATACTTTCGAAAATGTACCACATCTAAGCTATGACTAGAAACTCGAATCGCCATATTTGAGTAGATACTCCGTTTATTTATTAAACATTATATTTATTTGTTTTCCTCTAACGTCCTGAATATTGGAAAAATCTTTTTAGTGTGAGGCGCAGGTTTCAATTCTGCCGGAGAGTGAATATTTTGCTTTACTAAGATCCCTCGAATATTAATAGCGGTAGATGAAAATAAATAAATAGACTGTTTAAAATAGAATCAGTAAAGTAGACTTAGGTCTAGGTTATACTTGAATAAAAAAAATGGGATATTGTTTGTGTTTATACCAGTCTGCAAGTATTCATCATGGTAGGGTTGGAGCCATTTTGGAAGGATGCCTTATTTCTCTGCAGTGGTGATGCAACTGGCGAATTCTAATTAAACATCGCTTACAGAACAGCATATATTTGTCGTTTCAATGGCGACTTCACTCATAACTTAATATTAATGCTTGGAGTCACTAACTTCGTAATTATTTATTAGAAATGTTTGTTTTAATTTGATTTCTTCGTTTTCTACGGCTTATCAATCCTTTGCAGGTTACTTAAAGCAAGAAAAATTTACATTTTAAGAATTTGATTTTTTTTTAGATAACAATGATTTCATGATTGCAAGTCTTACAAACCCGTAGCTGTGGTGAGCCAGCGTAAAACAACCAAGCTTGTATTATCTAAAATGTTTAAAAGGCTATAATTACTGGGAAAATATTGCCCTATTTCCATGTAGTAATAGATTTGTATGTGAGGCATTTCATGATTTGCATACCAGAAGGAGAATATAAAAGGTCTACATCACTTAGCAACAACGCTAGATATTTTGTCATGTTACAGATGGTAATCCTAATAAGCCGTTACCTTTTGAAGCGACATTTGCCCGAACATCCAATTCATTGGCCAATCATCCAATAATATTGTCGATTGAAATTCATAAAATCTTTAAAACGGTTTTTTCTCAAGTCCTCTAACTTTTAGCATTGTTTCTAGTATTGATATGAGTTTCCTTACAAATCTTTTGTTTAATGTAGTGTGGAAAGTCAACTTATTGATTATCTCATTATTTTCTCTCTGAGTTACATGCGATATTTTGATTGAAAGTCCTCAAGTGATGTGATTTGTGTTGTTTAGCACAGTTCTTTGTAATAATTTAATGGTGGTCCACAAGGGTCAAAGATTTTGGTCATCCTCAAGACCCACTGGCTTCACTAGACCAAAGCCTGCTTAACCATTGATCTAAGAAAGCGATTGTATAGAGCTGACAGTTTAGATATTTCTAAACGATTAAAATAAAAAAATGGAATTCAAATTAATGATACTCAATTTCAAATTAATTAAGCTCACATTTAATTTCAAAAGCGTCACCTTCAAATTAAGAACCCCAAATGCGAATTAAAGAAAACTTAACATTACACCGCAATAAAGTATAGTTCAAATGAAAAGAATAAATTCAAATTAAAGATACCCAGTTTCGAAATAAAGACTTTCATTCAAATTTAAAAGATCCAGCATTGAATTAAAAAGCTCAAACGCAGATTTAAAGAATCTGAGCATTAAATTAAAAGAATTACAAACACGATCAGCTCCAAATTATAATTTTATTAGTTCGAAAATATTAAGAATTAAGAATTAGAAATTGTTTACAAACACTAAAGCGTACGAACAATATAATCACAAAGACATAATTACAAAGGCATGATTAGAAATTAACGTTTACCATTTTGTACTTGACGATCTTATTGTGACACGGTTCGTGCAGAATGATTCTCTACCTGAATGTATCTTTTCGTGCCCAAGAGTGGTATGATTTCATACATCGCTTCAGCTATGGTTTCTTCAACTTAGCGTAACCTGCACTCTTTCTGAGTAACTCCTGCTGGTAGTGAATCCATCGAGGTTTAAATTGAGTGAAATGACAATAGTAATATTAGCCGTTTCCTTATAAGGAAACATTCGGCATTCATTAAATGAGCAACTTGCACTGCGGTCGGGTAAAATTTATAAATACTTCATAATAAAACAGATTTTCAGGAAAATCTGTCTCTCAATATTGATGGAAGTTTCCTTCTTTTATTTAAAGCAGTGCAGTATGTCGAAATCTTGACTATATCATTATTGTTTTTCTAGTAACATGTAACATTTATTTAAGCAGTTTATGTTGTTGACATTTCTCAAGTGATGCGGTTTCTGTCATCTGGTAAAATCGTTTGGTAACACAAGTCCATAAGGTTGGAAATAGTATGGACTTCAACATGATTAACCGGCTTCTCTCGCTCCAAAATTGTCCAATTGTTAGATTAAGATTTGAATGGTTATATCTTATAAATGATTAAAGATTTCTTACTGGAATTCTCCGAGGTTATAACACTATTTGACTCTACTTTGTGCAATAAGAATATATAATCAGTCTCCAAGCTTAACGGAAGAATCGTAATTAAATCGATCATAAACGAAAATGACATGTTCAGAATTAATTAATCATAGAAAAGGATAGGAAGATAATGAAAGATTGAAATAAAGTTCATATATATATATATATATATATATATATATATATATATATATATATATATATATATTAAATTAAATTGATTTAAAATATGGCTTTTTCCGCTACACAGTTCTAACCGTGTTTCAAAATGGAAGCTAAAAAAATGGAAGCTTTTAGCTTCCATTTTTGAAACATGGTTAGAACTGTGTAGCGGAAAATATATTTAGATCAATTAATTTATAATATTAATGCTCTGTAAATTTACATCGAGCCCTATTTTGCAAAAATAAAAATATCTATAAGAACACCGGATTATATATCTTATTGTTCTTTCTTTATTTATATATATATATATATATATATATATATATATATATATATATATATATATATAGTTAATATTTGTGGTAAATATGCACATACATATGCAATATATATATATATACATAGGTGCATACACATACATGTATATTTTTTAAATAAAAAATCCAAGAGGATAGAATCCAGGTAGAACTCAATGTCCAGGACAGTGTAAGGATATAATAAAAAGGCTTAAACACTAATATTCCATGGTCATAATTTATTCCATTGGAATCGTAAATATGATCCAATTCATCAGACCTACAAATTTAAAAAGAAAACAGAAAAAACTACTCCGGAAATAAAAATAGAATTTAGAGAGAGTGTAAGTATGAGGGTGTGGGACGAATGTTAGAGCTAAAAAGAGGGGTAACAGACGAGAGAAGGTGGGAGATTAAAACTTAACAGAGAGAAGTATAGAGAGGTGAGTGGAAGAGGTTTAAGTGAGAGAAACATGAATGTTGTCGAATGTCTAATACATTAAAGATACATTTCGTGGTTACATACTTACACCATAGACGATCTAATTCTAAAGATCAGAATAAGAGGGAGGGAGAGGAAATTAAAAGATGAAGGGGTAGGGGAGGGAAATGGAATATATATATATATATATATATATATATATATATATATATATATATATATATATAATTCCAGGATCATATTCCAAATTAAATTATTCAAGATGATCTTTGCCCTCTTTAAGCATCATTCCTGTCCTGGATAATAAGATATCTCACACGTTTCACGTAGGATTTCATTTTCAAGTCTTTTTCCACTGATCTTTGGACTGTCATAGCTGAATCTCCTCTCTCACAGGCCAGACAGCTTATGGATTGAGTTGGATCTTTTCTAATTGAAGTCTTTAGCTCTAAGTTGAAATGATTATCCATCTTCCTGTCCACCGGCTTCCTTCGCTGAAAGCTATTTTTCACCATTAATCTTAGAAAACGTTTGAATACAGCGAACTGTTTCGACATCTCTGAAGGAGTTTGGTGACATGTGTGACATCCATAAGAATGTCTCTGGACCTATTTATGAACATGACTCGTATTTTTAAATTAATGGTTTGGTTTTGAAGAAATTTACCCCGTTGGCCGAAACTATATCTAAAGCGATTTATTCTATGTTTTAAATTCCTCAACACATGTACTAAATTTGTGATAACTGATCCAATACACCGAAGTATTTGAAATGTTTAATATTTACTAATTTCACATTCAAAAATTTTGTAATGGATTCAGGGTAGTCACAATCACGTCTTTCATTCCAATTCCAGATCATAGATTCTGTTTTGGAAAGGTATATCATGAGTCTTATTTCTTGGAATACATTTTAGAGGATAGTGATTTTCTCTTTGAGATCATTCTTTCCTAAATCATGATTAATTTCTAGTTACTCGTCTGGAATTTACCGTTTCTTTATAAAGCAATATTGTATATTTTCGCACTAGTAATATTTTAATTTGAAATTCAGCTTTTACCAATTTGAAATGCAGCATTGTTAATTTAAAGTTGTTTTTTTTGTTTTTTTTTAAATTAAAGTCGATATTTTTAATTTATATATGAGATTTTTAATCTGAAGTTCAACTTTTATAATTTGAAGTTCGACTTTCTTCGTTTGACGCAAAAAATATGTAAACTTCGGCGATTCGCCCAAAATGAATATCTGGATGAAAGTTTGCAAAATAATATTAAAGATAATAAAAAAAATGTAAATAAAAAAAAGCTTATCAAAAATCTTATTGTCCGACATTATTTCTTTTGTTAAAAAGGTTTTATCATCCTTTATGCAGTCAGTATTAACGTTGTATATATTAAGTGACACGTTCTTATTCGACATATGTAATAAAGCCATTTTATAATTGAAATATTTCTTTTTTACAAAAGCTGGCAACAATTTTAAAGAGTTACAGATAAATACAAATATTCAAAATTTAAATTCTAATGCACGTTAACTCAACATGGCTTCTGCGAGTGAAATGATTTTGCCAAAAATTAATTTTGTCATGTCACCATTATAATCTTACCATTCAGAAAATACTTTTTTTTTCATTTTTTTACTAATATTAAGTTTTCAATTTAAATACCCATTCATCTCGTTTTTTCTAATTATCTAATTATTTAGGAAAAACCCCAGGCGACTCTCTCAAATAAACTAAAAGTTTCAGTGCGCATTTTTATTTGATTTAACAACGAATTTGAAGGCGACCCATAAAGACTGCTGTCATTACTGGAGAAACAGCAGGCGCAGAGTTTTCTTGGATCTTGATTCAATTAACTTGCCTATTTCTATCGGATTAAGCTCAACCCATGTCCTTAGTTACTCATCATCAAAGTTTACCAGCTTTTCTTCATGACAGTCTTTTCAAGGCTAGGTAAGAGCAAGAAATTTATTTATTTTAATTTTATAAATCCCATGATTTTTTACGACGTAAGAGGCCACACACACAAACGCACAAATACACACACACACATAAACTCACACACACACAATTTTGCTGCTACACCCGATTTTATATATATATATATATATACATATATATTTTGCTACACCAGATATATATATATATATATATATATATATATATATATATATATATATATATATATATATATCGGTGTCAGCAAAAATTGTCCCAAATCGTGACCAAAATTGTCCAATTTTTAGATTAAGATTTGAATGATTGTCTCATAGAAATGATTAATTAAAGATATCTAACTCTAATTCTCCGAAGACTTTGAGCACTAAAATGTATAATTACTCTCCAAGCTTAACAGAATAACCATGATGAAATCGATCATAAACGAAAATGTCATGTTCAGCGTTAATTAATCATAGCAAAAGGATCGGAAGCTTAAGAGGGATTATATATATATATATATATATATATATATATATATATATATATATATTGTTAAGGATCATTTTCCAACTTATTCAAGATTATCTTCGCCCTCTCTAAACTTCTAATTTTCTGTCTTGGAGTAACATGTTGGCTCACAGGTTTCACATACGATTTCATTTTCACTTTTTCACTAATCTTTGGACTGTAATACCTGAAACTCTCTCACGTGCCAAACGTATTATTGATTATTGATTGAGTTGGATCTTTTCAAATTGACCTCTTTAGCTCTAAGTTGAAAAGATGATCACTCTTGCGGTTGTGACCTCCTGATCCAGTTTTTCTTATCTACTGTCCCATCTCTTACAAAATTAATCGCCGTTCTCTTGATGGTTCTCGGATGTTGACGATGGAAGCCAGAGTATGACTGTTGCTAACATTACTGAATGCCTTTTTCCTCTCACAATTGCTCATTTGGGAAGATAGTTGGGCTGACATTTGGGAAGATAGTGGATCTTTAATGCAATAAAGCCACTAACACTAGTAACGAGACAAAATAATAATAGAGCAATAATGAAGAAGACTTTTAGCACAGAATTTACGGTTACATCGATCAATTTCAACTGTTAAATGATGAAACTTTGAAGACAATCTAGTACGGCGCTGGAATTAACAAATTCTATGTACCATAGAGGAAGTTTCCTTTGAACGATTATTAAGAAGCTAGTTGTAGAAAAGGCACGAGGAATCTACATTAAGACGGATGGAAAGTGATTGATTTTGATAATTCATATGAATACATGGGAAATATAGTGGACTAATTCACTGGTGCCTTCTCCAAAGCTTTGGGATTCAAATCTTTCATTGCCAGCTCACTCTACTCTGCTTTTTAACCCATAGCCGTGGGGAGAAGATTTGGTTTTGTATTATGACGTCAGATTATATATTGCACCAAATTGGCGCTAGATCACCAGAGTGATAAAGTGGGTCATTCCCGACCGCTGAATTAAGAACCACGCGACCTCACCTCTGTAAACATTTTGAAATCGTAGGAAAGATTTGTAATACTTGTGGTTCTATAAAATAAAAAAAAACAGAGGATTTTCGTCTATATCAGACATCACTGAAGAAAATAATGTTGGCGTGTTAGACGAGGGCAAGGGAAATAAAGAAAAGAACGACTGTTGCATTTTTTCTAATTATTTCTACAAGAATTCGCTCAGTATAAAGCTCAAGAATAGAGTGTTACAGATGTCATGATGAACGAGATGTGCGCGTCTGTTACAGAACACTGTTTCATTCTATGTGCCGTCTTTTTTCAGTAGGAAGGTGATCATGGCTCTCCATAATTTCCTGTCCTTTAGAGATATGAATAATTTTTCTTTTTAATCCCTGTTCTGTGAGACATTTACACATGTTCGTTAGTTAGGTTATACGCCGCTTTCATCTGTCCCTCTTGCTTTCAGTATGCCTTACAAGTGTCAATTTTTCCAAGCCCACTTTCCTCATTATGTGCCCTACAAATTCCAACTATCTCTTTCTGATGTTAAGTATAAGTGTCCTTTTTGTTTCCCTTTCTCTAAAACATTGTATTTGCTTATACAATATTGTGCAAATTAAATGAAACAATAGCTTTAGTTTCTTTTCTTTCACTATACTGTTAGTGTCAGACCCACTTCAGTGACAGGATGTAATCAATTTCCATTTTTGCCAATGGTTAGACCATTTGCAGTGGTGTGCAGTAATCTGATTCTATTTTCGTGGTGTATGATGAAAATTGTTTGGTCATGAAAAATATTGCATCATCCGTGATTGCATCTGATTTCTATCACGCGCAGACGCTATTGTCTTGACTGTCGATCAGTTGTCCGACGGCCATTCTCTGCAATGGGCGTTACTCCAGGGAAGCGTACGAAAATTGTAACGCTGCACGAGCACACTGGCAAACATTACCAGTGAGCAAATCAAAGTACTATAAACTGGTCCGGAAACTCTCCTGATGTAAATCCAATCGAGAATTTTTGGTCAATCTGCAAGGAACGACATCGTGGAATGAACATACGAAGTACGAAGATGTGCACTGTGCCATGTTTCATTGGAAAAATACGAAAAAAATAACAGAATTATTCGTTTTGTTTCAATTCATTTGCACAAGTGTGTATGTTAAGTCCAAGGTATCTTCAGCATCCTTCTGTAGAATCACACATTTGCTGACTCCAGTCACATCTTCATCTCCAATACTCACTGCCATATCGAAGCATCGATAATACATAACAGCTAATAACACTTTTCTTCATTTCTAACGACATTATGCTATTTATCATTACTTTGCTCAGATTTTGGAAGATATTTTCTCTATCCCAATGCGTCTTCGAAATTCGCTGTCGTATTTTCTATCCTTCAATATTTAATTTGCATTTTGGCTTCTTTTTTTGGCACCCATACATCCTCTCTTCTTACTATTGATCATTATTCCTTTCTTCTCGCTTTCCTTTACTAACTTCTGTAAATCAAACTAATTAAGCAACCATTACATTTTCCCTTTCAGTATTTTGTTTTGACTAAACTTGAATATCGGGCAACCATATGTCTGTTATTTTTTCTGCTTCCGCCGACAGATAAATTCAAAATATCAGAGCTTTTTTCAAGCTATATTTATGTATTGTCCATTGGAAAAAAAGTGTTGAATAACATAAGAAAGTATAGAATGAAGAAAATTAGAAAAATAAATGAACATTTTTCGAGTAAATCTTTTATTCTTTATTCTTCTTTCTTTCCTTCATTCTTACTTTTTTCTAAAAATTGATGTTTCTTTGTATAAATTTTTATGCCATTTTCAAAATTTTACATGAATTATGAAAACATCCTCAAAAACATTCTTTCTACAGATTTGATCTTCTCGTCTGGTGATCTGCTAGGCTTTCTTTTTCTTTTCTTTTTTTTCTAAACAAGCCACTATTTATCTAATTTTTCAGTAAATTGTGAATATTTCTTTCTTGCTTTCTTTCCTTCCTTCCTTCTTTCTTTCTTTATTTCTTTCTGTCTTTCTTTCTTTCGTCCTTTCTTTCTTTATTTTTTCTTTCTTTCTTTCTTTAGATTGGATCTTCCCCACTATCTCTCAGATCTTTTCTACAGATGTTACGGTTTGCATAATTTCTAGACTATCTCCATTTCTTTCTTTCTTTCTTCTCAACAAATCCATTCTTATTACTTTCCAAAAACGCTAGATTATTTGTCTGTCTGTCTGTCTGTCTGTCTGTCTTTCTTCCTTTCTTTCTTTCTTTCTTTCTTTCTTTCTTTCTTTCTTTCCTTCTTTCTTTCTTCTCAACAAATCCATTCTTATTACTTTCCAAAAACGCTAGATTATTTGTCTGTCTATCTGTCTTTCTTTCTTTCTTTCTTTCTTTCTTTCTTTCTTCTCAACAAATCCATTCTTATTACTTTCCATCCAAAAACGTTAGATTGTTGTCTTTTTTCTTTCTTTCTTTCTTTCTTTCTTTCTTTCTTTCTTTCTTTCTTCTCAACAAATCCATTCTTATTACTTTCCATCCAAAAACGCTAGATTGTTGTCTTTTTTCTTTCTTTCTTTCTTTCTTTCTTTCTTTCTTTCTTTCTTTCTCAGAAACACTATATTCCTTTCTCCTTTCCATACAGTTTTTTGCCATTTTCAACATTTCCCATTATTACTGCGAAATTTATGTTTCTCTTTACATTTGGCTTCTTGTACAATTAACAACGTCTCTTCGAGTAAATTACCATTTCGTTTTAATTTTCGTTTTCAAGATATCTTATTTTTAGTCCACTACTTTTTTTCATTTTCCTTTCATTTTTTCATTCTTTCCTTCCTACTCCCTTTCTTTATTTCTTTCTTCCTCCCGATTTAGCTATCTCTCGGGTGTTTTCCTAAAGATGCCACAGTTTGCCTAATTTTGCGAGTATGTTTCTTTCATTCTTCTCGCCATATAGATTTTTTATTACTTTCCAATAACTCTCGATTTCATTTCATTCATTCTTCCTTCCATTATTTTTTCTTTCTTTTTTCAAATCTTAATGATCATTTCTAAATTTTTTTATGGCATTTTTAAAATTTACAATTAATAATTAATACAGCGGAATTAGGAGTTTCTTGCTTTTGGATTTTCGTAAAATTAACAACGTCTCTCTCTCTCTCTATCTCTCTCTCTCTCTTTCTCTCTCTCTCTCTCTCTCTCTCTCTATCTCTCTTCTCTCTCTCTCTTCTCTCTCTCTCTCTCTCTCTCTGAATTTATACTCATTTCGTTTCAATTTTGAGAAAGAAAGAGCAATCAAAGACTGATCCCTTTATTAATTCTCCGGGGCTAGATTTTTATCGCCTCGCCAACCATTAATATTAGGTACCTCCACGAGATCGCTAAAAAAAAAAAAGAGCATGACATGATGAAAAAGACGCCAAACTTGGCGAAAATAAAATTTTATCGTCTAAATGTTTATGTTATTATTAAGAGGAAAGATCAAAGTATTTTGGGGGTATTTTTTTACATTTTTTAATTGTTCCTAGCACGTCCGACATTTTCGTTAAATATATTGTTTTTTTGAGTCAGAAAAATTGACCATTTTATAAAAAAACTGGAAATCTCAATTTGAAATTCTTTTAAATATCAATTATCATTTTTTCAAAACTTATTTTAAGAAAATCAGAAATTATAATATTATATAATGTTTATTTAAAATATTTTGAACCAAGCTTAACTTAGCTTCGGCGCTGAAAAACTTTCGCGTCACTTGAGAGGTGATGAATGACATATTGACGCATTTCGTGAGGATAATTTGTTCTACGGAAGGAGAAAAGTGAAATAATTTACATTTAAGTGAACAAATTATTTACCTCGTGATTTTTAAGGAAATCAGCGCTCTTACTTTTTTGTAATTAGCTTTCAGCATTACGTTTACGATGCTTTATGGAAAATATATCATAAAGAAATTAAAATATGACTGTTAAGAGTGAGATTAAATTTCATATTTCATAAGAAAGGTATCTAATTAAATTATAGGTACCTTTCTCATGAAATTTTATCAGAAGTGTACATAAATTACTATAATTTTATGTACATTTATTACATTTTACTGTGTTATTTGTATTTCCATTCATTTTATTATTAATTTTGATATTTCGTTAATGGAAAAATGTCATAACTGAGATTAATATAAACATAAGATCATATAAATTTCATAAGATGATACTGATACTTGTAGGTACCCTTCTCAATTGAAATTAAAAAATCAAATTAACTTCTCCACACGTGTTTCGCAAAAGTAAAAGCCTTAAAAGCGGAGAACAATGCAAATTAATTGTATTCTGGTTGGTCTTCCGTACTCTATAATTACAGCCCGATTATAAACACAAAATCACATTTTTTAATTACTGCAGATCTTCTGATTAGTAAAAACGATACAATTTACATCGCGCTAAAAAAGATCTATCTCATAAGGAGACTTAGAAAACCCGTTGCGGCTTTTAACTAATTTTATAATATTTTAACAACTTAAATGTAAAATCCATTATAATTAAGAAATAACAAATAATTGTATTAAAAATCCATTTTTCATCGAAAATAATTTTTGCTTTCAAAAAATATTGACCATATTCATAAAAACAACTAAAAACAAACAAAAGCATTTGAAATGAAATAATATCTTTGTTTTATTGAGTTTTGTATGTTACAATTCAGGGCTCATTTTCTTTTTTTTCTATGTGCTGTATCTCTTCAGGACGTTGCCTCCACAACTTCCTGTCCTTTGGAGCGCCTAATAAATTTCGTCTTTTTTCCCCTTTCCTTCAACAGATAAATTCAGTATGTTACCAATTTTTTTTAGCTTGATTTAGGATTTGACTAAAAAAAAGTATAAGTCAATAGGTTTAGAAAATAATTACAGATAGAGAAAAGCAGAATAAAAGTTCAAAACTGGGATGTTTTGTTTTTTTTTACATATTCTAAAAATTCTAATAAAAAAAATCATATATGCCACTAAATTTGACGGAATAATGATTTTCATGAGTTGGGATCTCCTAAGAGTAACAAATTTCATCTTGTTAAATATATTACTTATTCTCGAGTAACTAAGAGAAAGACAGTTTTAAACAAGTTTTTTTTTTTCTTTCTGATATGTCAAAAGACTTTGAAACTTTTCTATACACTATGTACATTATTCGGACGATTGTCCTCATTTCTGTCGTCATATTTATTACAACGTTTCGACCGTTGAACACTCCGGCCTCCTACAGGTGGTTGGAATGTCGAACTTTATTTCGCTCACTGGGGTAGACTGTTCTAGTTTCACGTGCCATGTTTAATGGATGTCAGTTGTTATCTCCTGTTAATTCCCCTCTCCAAGTTCTCCACTGCCTTAAGAACGCATGGCACAGTGGATAAAATTTATATAATTTTTTACGTCCGAAATAGAATATGAAAATAAAAAATTAGATGTAAACAAATCCTTTTCTAACGAATAAACAATATGAAGCCTGTTGAAAAAGTAGCGGGACTATTGCTATAGTAACAGAGCTAAAGTCAGCAAAGTGAAGTCGCATGGCACAGATTGACCTTGAACTCCGCTGCGTTAAGTCACAACGTACTCGCTCAGTTCCTTTTTTATAGCAGTGCTTAGGAGGAAAGTGTGTAGAGTGTGGTATTCTCACCATACTACAGAGATTACCATTGCTTGTACTAGAGTTTGTGGCCAAGCGCAACATTCCCCAGGTCCGACTACCACCATATTCCCCTGATCTCACCCCTTGCAACTTTCCAACTGGAAAGGAACAAGAACTCAAGATGACGAGACAAGCAAATAGAATGCGACCTAGCTACTGCTAGCTATCGCAAAAACAAAAGAAAAAGGATTTCCGTGAACGTTTCTATCAATGGAAAAGACTCTGGATAAAATGTGTGGCTTCAGAAGAGGACTATTTTGAAGGAGTTTAAATGCCGAATTTTTATGTGTTGTTGTTTACTTTTATAGCATTAGACATGGCACTTTTTGATCAAACACATACGCCTGGTTAATACCGAAAAAAAAACTTCCATTCCAAAAAAATGTGGAAAATTTTAACTCACATTTTCAATTTCATGCGCTAAGAAATGATAACTGCTTTTTCCTCAATTAAATGACATAGTAAATAAGATAAAAATATACAAATTCGCAATAACATCCATTTTGTTTTACAAGTTATTATCAAACTCATTTTATGCTGTTTTACAATCGTCTGCTTCTTACAATTATTTTATTCGCTTAAAATTAGGCTACAATAATTTTCTAAAAGCTCTTTTCTAAAACTAATACTGTAGTAACATAGGCAAAATGGACTTGACCTATTTTGTATTGAGTCGAGTGATTACTAGTACGCCATTCGTCCATCGTTATGGAGGTACAACTCGTAACGCGAGACGACTGGCGTATTAGTAATCACTCGAATAATACAAAATAGGTCATGTTCATTTTGCCTATGTCACTACAGTAATATTTTTTAAGAAAAGAGCATTTAGAAAATTACTGTAGCCTAATTTTGAGCGAATAAAATATATGTAAGAAGCAGACGAGTACCTCACTTTATAATTAAAAAAAAATTATTGATATATTTTTGTTCTGATAAAACTCCCAGATCTCTATTCATAATTGGATGTCAATTATGGCTATTTATTATGGACTCTGATTATCAATCACTCTGTCCTCTCGAAAGATAAGCATATATTATCAAAAGTTGCGTTCAATTTCACAATAGATGCGTTTGTACAACACTAAACCAGACTGAATAAAGATATATTCCTGATTTAATACAGCGTTATTTACCCACTTCTCAGCCAGAGATTTTCTTCTAACATCTCCCAAACGGCGTTGACAAAACGCAATATAGAATAAAATGCCTCAAAGTTTCAGTCATTTTTCTTTCTCCATTTGCGCACTGGATACCGTAATGACAAGACGTGCCTCGTTTACACAACATTGAATTCCGTAGTGCCCAGTGAACCACATTTTTCCATCTTCTTCTAGCTGTGCTCCTTCAGGTCGTGAAAAATCATAGCTCTCCACAACTACCTGTGTTTTGTACCACACAGGGTATTTTGAAATGTGTCTATCACTCCTAATCCCTGCTCTGCCATCAATTTACACAACCATGTTATTTAGGTCACTTGCTCCTTTCCTCTGTCCCTCTTGCTCTCAAAGTGACTTATGCGAATCCAATTCTCCAAGCTTTCTTTACCCATTAAGTGTTTTAGAAATTTCAACTGGCTTCTGATTCTAAATATAAATAATCTTTTGTTTTCTCTATACTTAAACTTCCATATTACTCACATTTTCAGTCAGGGATGTTTTTTAGAACGAAATTACTGTTGCCCCAGATCTCCGCTTCATATGTGGGGAGATACTT
Organism: Acanthosepion pharaonis; assembly: GCA_903632075.3. Lineage (NCBI taxonomy): Eukaryota > Metazoa > Mollusca > Cephalopoda > Sepiida > Sepiidae > Acanthosepion > Acanthosepion pharaonis. The sequence continues at coordinate 139,673 of CAHIKZ030005535.1, forward strand.
CAGCATTCACTGTCATATAGGAGGACCGATATTCAAAATAGTTCAGCATTCTTTTCTTTGTTTCTAAAGAAATTTTTTGACCAAGTAATTGGTGTAGGAAATAACAAAAGAAGTGTTACAGATATATCATATACTAGCAGTAGAGCCCGGCGTTGCCCGGGGATGTAACATTAAGAGAAACATCAAGTATCGACCATCATAAAGACTGAAAAATAAAATTGACAAAGATTATTGTTTAAGGTTGATGGACACGCATGTCTTAATTAGTTTTTTTTCTTTTTTTTTTTTTTTTACGAATTGGTCAAACCCAAACTCAAACAAAAACATTGTTTTCAATCGTTATGAGTCTACAGATTGAATAGAATTTTATTATAAACAATTGTCTTGTAAATGGAATTTTTAAAGCATTCTGAATGTAAAATAAAGAAAAAAAGTGTGCAAGACAATAAGAAACACTACCTGCCAAAAAGAAAAGTGAAGTTTTGTTGAAATCGGTTGAAAAATTTAGGAAATCCGATCCCATATATAAACGAACACACACACAAACACACACACATACACACATACACACACACAAACAAACAACCTGGGTTTTATAATAAGTATAATTCGATAACTCGATATTAATAAGTATAACTCGATATGAATTGTCCCCCTTTCATTAATGACTCTTAATCGTGTTTTCAAATTGATTTCGTGCAAAAACAATTGTGTTTTTCCAATTTTTGGCACTGTCAGAACCACTGCAAAGTAATTTTACGTAGTCCTGTGAAGTTTTGTTGAAATCGGTTGAAAAATGTAGGAAATCCGATCCAATATATAAACGTACACACCCACACACACACACAATCTGCGTTTTATAATAAGTAAGATTAAACAGTAAACACAACAGAAGAGTATTACACAATAGGTAAGTGTGTGTCGGTTGACCCAGCGTTCAATCTATTCAACTGTTATATTTACCAGCCTCCCAACGAGGTAGGATGTGGCACAAAGACGAGTTTAATGTGGGACAATCCGTGCCCGTAGGCTCGGCCAAAAACTCCCCGTAGAACCCGTATAAAACGGGGTCGGGTAGCTGTTGCCCGAGATGAAACTCTGTCCTTCGACATAGCCGCGTCAGGGAATCCTCTCTGCCCGGAGGCAGAGAGTTTGACCAGCACAGCTGGAACAGATTTATACGACTGTTAATATTTAACAGCCCCTCACCACGAGGGATGTATGTGGGACAAGGCTGATTTACCGTGTGTTCTCTGAGCCCGTATGATCGGCCAAATATATTCCTTTTGAACCCGTATAAACGGGTTCAGGATCTGTCTACCTCCCCGGATGAAACTTTGCCCTTCGGCAAAGCCTCGCCCGGGTTCCTCTCTGCTCGAAGCAGAGAGTTCGACAGTTGAACAATCTATTTGTCTGCTCCCCCAAGGATTTCTCTCCTACTAATCTTATAATAGTCGGAAGAGTCCAACATTGACTCTTTAGAGGGAGGACACCACAACAAGAAATGCTCTTTTTTTATATATATTTTACCTACATTTTGGAAGTCAGAGTTCGATATTTCAATAGACGTTCGGATTTTGGTATTACATTTTCTGTCCTCTGCTAAAATTCTTATCAGATATTTCAATTTTCCTTCTTGGATTTTGGCATCTCCATTTCATAGTGTGCATCTTGCAATGTACCTTTTGTTAGCAACCTTATATTCTGTCTTCTCACAATACATGTTTATTTTTTTTCCTTTCCTACTTTCTGCAGCAGTGCCTGTTGTTTACATTACGGGTCTGTTGTATTTTTAACAATTAATACGTCAACAAACTGGCAAACCGCTACACAGCAAATTGTAAATTTGTTATTTGTATAAATACACATCATTGAATAATAACTCTCTTCAACAACCGCAGTTGATTTTTTTCTAACTAATCTAACAAATGTAAATATCTACCACGGATTCCCTTCATATTTTCTGAAGATTAAGCTTTCTACGGAACGGCGCCATACAAAATTAATATCTAATCCTTCTCTCGGTTCACACGTTTCATTTTTCAGTTGCAGACGAGACTAAACTAAGTAAATCTCACCCACCCACTGAGGTTTTTAATACAATTCGGCATGCATCCAAGACTGCACGAAGAAAAATAAGACGGTATACGCGTTCGTTCATCTGGACATATTTGCAAACATTTCTCGGTTGTTCGGCTACAGAGGTACGCAAATTCTTGTAACATCTCGAAGCGACATTGGATTTCAGGTTCGTGCTCCTGGAGATTGATTATAAAATGTCCCTTCACTTCTTTAAGTCCTTGCTATCAAATTCCTTTCGTTTTATGGCTTCCGAATTTCATTTAACGGTTTGGAAGTCTCACAAGCACGTATAAATAAATAAAAACACAGCAAAAGAAGAAAAATAATATTCAAATATCGAAAGACTGATTTGATTGGGTGTTAACAAAAGCATAGAAGAGTTATCTAACTTCAGCTATCTTTCATTTTCTCCGTTATTATTATTATTATTATAATTATTATTATCATTATTATATTTTTTCAAGTGACCAGTCCATTTCGCCTGGCAAGGACCGACCCAATCAACGGTAAACCACTTATGAGTGGTCAACTGTTTCAATACATCGCGTACTTGGACTTGTCAAATACTAAAACCGTCAAACGCGAGAGAAACAACTTTCGCATGATTCTTTTTTCCTCCCTAACCAGTTTACCCTCTAAATTGATCATACGAATATCACTATCACATTTAGAGCAAGAGAGAGATAGAGAGAGAGAGAGAGGAGAGAGAGGGGAGATGTATATAGAGAAAGAGCTTGAGGTTGGGTGGAGATAAACAAAAAAAGCAATCAACTGTCCTTGCTGTCGCAATAGGGAAGACTCGCAAGTTCCCACGCGCAGTTTGGGCAATGTGCGCCATATAGTGTTGCGCATGCGTGCGGCGCGTTTCTCTGGTTTCGGCTGCTTCCTGTCGCACAACGACTTCCTCTTCTTCGATGAGTTGATATCAATTGCTGTCACCGACCGCACCCGAAAGCACATTACGTTTTGTTAAGTACATACTTGAAATGAAAGTTGAATGAAAGCATGCAGGCATATATATATATATATATATATATATATATATATATATATATATATATATATATATATATTTTATAGTTTTTATGCTTGCACAAAGAACGCGTTCATATATATATATATATATATATATATATATATATATATATATATAGCGCTGACAAAACACGTTTCAAACAAAAACAAATATTAATTTCAAATTACGTCCAAAGATATTTTTCATTATTTTGAGAGGATTTTTGTGTTATTTGTTTGTTTGTTTTTATTTCTCTTTTTCATGTATTTAATCGCACGCTTATTTTTCTGTCTTTCAATTTCTTCCTTTCCTTTTTTCTCACTTTTCCTTCCATTTTGGCAAAGTGTCATTCTCTAATATAATAAGATGTCATAGACTTTCTACTAATCCCATTCTTTCCGTCACATTATCTCTCTTTCTTTGTCTTCCCCTTTCCCTCTTTATATACCTTTCTCATTCGTTGCTTTCATTTTCTCCGTCTTCTCTTATATTTCAAATTTCTTCATATGTTTATATTCTTTTTTAATTAGATTTCTTTTTTTGATAATATTTTTTCTCATTTTTTCGTTTTCTTCTTCATTGTTTTTTTTATCTCTTTCATTCTGTCTTTCTTGTATTGTGTTTTTGGTTTTGTTCCGATTAAATCTTGTTTTGTCTTTTTTTTTTTTTTCATCGTCGTTCCTTCAATTTTTTTTTTGTTCTTGCTATGGTTCGAATATCATTTTTAACTTTCCTCCTACTACGCATCTTCTTATTATTTTTGTTATATTTTTATATTTATTTTTTCATCTTTCATTTTCTTCCATTTTAAATGTTAGATTTAATCTTGTGTTTGGTGTCCGAATTATATTTTTTAGGTTTCATTTTTATTCCTTTCGTTTCTTTTTTTTTTGTTAGTTTAGTTTATATATATATATATATATATATATATATATATATATATATATATATATATATATTCTTTTTTCTTTTCATTTTGCTTGTTCTTGTGGTTCGAATTTGCCGTAATTTTATTCTTTATTTTCTTCTTTCGAAATTTCCATTTTTTTTTTTCGTTCTTGTTTTTATTTCACTTATTCTCATTGTCTTTCGAACTTTTCTGTTTTCATTTTATTTTGCCTGTTCTTGTCTTTCTAAATCTAATTTTCTTTTCCCTGTTTTCATGATTCTAATTTAATTTGCTATAATTTCATATTTATTTATTTTCATTTTCCATCTTTTTATTTCTACTTTTTTACTTGTTTTATATATATATATATATATATATATATATATATATATATATATATATATATATATATATATATTTTTTTTATTGTTTTCATTTCTTTTTTTTTTGTTCTTCTTGTACTTGGAGTTGTATTTTCATTTTCTTTTTCTTGTGCTTATGGTTCACATGTTATTTCTTTCTTTCTCTTCATTTTCTTCTCGTTCTAATTTTCCATTATCTTCTTTTATTATTTATTTTCATTTGCCTTGTTATTATTTCGATTCGAATTTTCTTTTTCCTTTTAATTTTCCTTCTTCTTGTGGTACGAAATGATATTTTCTTCTGTTTGTCTTTGCCATTTTCTTGTTTTTGTTGTGCTTCGAATTAAATTTTGGACTTCTTTTATTTTCTTTCATTTCAGTTTTTTTTTTAATTACTTCTTTTCATTTCCTTTGTTATTTTTTCGATTTGAATATTCCTTTTTTCCTTTTAATTTTCCCTCTTCTTCGTGTCCGAAATGAATTTTCTCTTTTCTTTGTCTTTACTATTTTGTACTTCTTTTATTTTCTTTCATTTCAGTTTTTTTTTTTTCTTGTCATGGTCTGAATTTCATTTTTCATATTTTCTTGACTCCATTTTGTTTTTGTTGTTGTTGATGCTCGAATTTCATTTTTCCTTTGATTTTTTTGTTTTTTTTTTAGTTTCCCTTTTCGTTACTTTAATTTAATTTATTTTTTTTTATTCTTTTCTTTTCAGTTTTTACGTTTCGTAGATTTCCATTTGTCTATGTGGTTTTAATTAGTAATTTTCTTCGTTTATTTTCTACTTTTTCAGTTTCCTTTTTCTTGAAAATTGAATTTCATTTTTATTTCTTTCATTCATAGTATTACGATTTTCGTTGCTCCTGAAAAGATTCCAATTAATTTCCGTCTTTTCTTCTTTTCCTTTTCAGTGCTGCTGTTCTTGTGGTTCCAGTAACATTTTTCTTAATTTATTTTATTTTCTCCCGTTTTTCATTTCAGTTTTACTGTTTATGTTGAAGTTTGAATTCCTTCATTTTTCCTTATTTTACAAAAATGTTAAATTTCTGCTTCATGTTGTAATCCAAATTTCATTTTCTTCTTTTCTAATATTTTGTCTTTATTTTGTTTTAATTTTCAAGATTTTTCTTTTAAACATTTAACTCCAGGCAAGGCAATAAATCCGCTAAGATGCAAGGAGTTATTGATTGTGAAATAATCTGAGAAAAAGAGAAGCAGCTAGCAATAAATTAACAGGAATTAAGAAGACAAAAGATAATGATTAATATTGCATTTAAATTTTACTTATTTAAAATTATTTAGATATGCAGTTAAAATTCTTCTTTTTTCTTTCTATATTTAGGTATTTTATTTATTTTTATCTCCTTTGTATTTTTGATTTTTCTTTTGGGTTATTTTTTCTTCTACCTTTTACTTTTTGTTTTTTTGGTTGAGTTGTTGAAATGCGTCTTTATTTATTTTTATGTTTCCTTTAACAGTTGAATGGCTTACTTACTGTCCATGCTTTCTTTCTCATATGCTCCCCATCTATTTCTTTCTTTTCCCTTCTCTTTGATGATAAGTTCTCTTACGGCCATTCATTTTTCAGCCATTGTTTTTAATTCACTTCATTCTACCCGTTGTATTATTTTCCCTTTCTAATTCTATTTTTAGCCATGTCTGCGACAGCATTTCTCAGGGTAACGAAGGAAAGTTTGGAAGGGTATCAAAAACTCGAGATTGAAGGAATTGTTTAATTTTAGAGGAACTGAACTTGTCCAGACCATGACAATGCCGGGGTCTGTCTGGATATTGCCGGAGATGGTGCAGATGTGAAGAGACGTCCTGTCACTCAAACAATTCCTGGAATAACAATGAGAAACTTGAGAGAATTGTAGGTTCAAGGAACGAATTGTGATTGTTCTATTCTCCTGAAATTATATTATCGATTATGGTACAGTGGAAGGTCCTGGAGATGTTCAGATATCTGCGGTATCTAGTAGCTGATACATTGTTTTCCACCATCAACCTGGAAACGAATCATTGCTAACCTATCACTATTTTATTGCTGTTGTCATGGTGATCTAAAAGTCCTTGACTTCACCAGTCCAGTCCTTCCTAGCTGGAACTTACTAGACCATCAACACTGTCGATCTACATCCATTCCTTGCATAGTTTATTGATAAAGAATTAGTTACGGTTTGACAGCTGCTTTCCAATAACTTCTACTGAGTGGAACAGACTCACAAGAGGATGCTTCCCCGACTGTTAAAGTCTTAACAAATTCATGTCTAGGGTCCAACATTATCTATCCTACATATTCGCATGATAGGGACCTCTTGCCCCTTCTTCATACGCCTTTACATCAACTTCAGTAAGTAACGCTCTATTATGAGCGTTGTATTTGGTAAACAATAGGGACAAAAACATATTATAGCCACGAGCGTTGTAAATTTGTAAATAAACAAATAAATAAGTAAAAACAATAGGGATAAAAAACATATTGGTCAACGTAGCCACGATAATAAAAAAGATGGGAGTACGAAAATAAAAATAAATAATAAAAAATAATAATAATAAAAAAATAAATAAGTAAATAAATAAATAAAATAATAATAATAATAATAATAATAATGAGTTCCAAATATGTGAAGAAATGCAAGTAGAGCATAATACACCGACTGCAGCTGCAAAATACATTAAAAAGAAAACAAAGGCAAATGCAATCGACCAGATGCAGAAACGATGGCAAGATAAATTACTTCACGGTAAACACTCTGCCCTTAACAAACAAGCTGATGGAGACAAACTCCGTAACCATTAGACGCTACGTAGTGTAGGGTGAAAACCTGAAACCGATGGGTTTTATTCTTGCTGTGCAGGACATACGTTTGCTAACTAGAAGCACACATACTGAGACATTATGTTAGCCCAAAATGCAGATTCTGTGATAAATATCCAGAAACAATTGAACATCTTTATTTGGTTGCGCAGTATTGGCACCAAATGAATATAAACCACGTCATGTCAGAATGGGCCAATATCTGTAACTTTTGTGGAATGGAAACTACAAGAAATTGAAATGAACACCACACAGAATAGGTTACGGAGAAAGGATCTGTAACAATTTGATGGGACTTTACAATACACCCAGACAGAAAAATCAAAGCTAATCGCCCAGACATAGTAATTAGAAACCGTAAAGACAAAATATGCCTTCTTATTACAAGGTCCTTGAAATCGAAATCTCAAAAGCTGTAGCACATGAAGATATCAACAATTCTAGTTGTAGTCGGAGCACTCGGATTCATTGGAAAAAATTCCAATAGACTCATTAAAGGGATTCATGGTACTCGATGACTTAAAGAAATGCAAAAAAATGTTCTCATAAGTACAGCCCACACCTTACGAAGGGCTTTATGTATGTAAAATAAATTTTTCAAAACTGGTCAGTAGAAAATGCAATGATGCCATTTCTGACTTTAGGTCTCTCCTTGGGACCCGGAAAGACATGTGAACACACCAGAAATCAAAGGAAATAATAATAATAATAATAATAATAATAATAATAATAATAATAATGATAACAATTGGCCTCCAAAGATATTTGGAAACTACAGAAGACTGGATGATGGTATGCGTCAAGGAACATGAAAGTAGTAAGCGTCCCTACTCCGTAATGAAAGAAGCCAACAAATTCAAAATGGAGTTTCAAATGGGCGTAGAGATGCAACTACAGCACAATACACCGGCTGAAACTGCAAAATAACTAAAAAAGACAGCAAAGACGAATGCTACCGACCAGATACAGAAACAATGGCAAGATAAACCGCTTCATGGCCAATACTCTGCCTGTACCAAACAAGCTGACGTAGACAAAACCCGTACCCATCAGTGGCTACGTAGTGCAGGGTTGAAAGCGGAAACTGAAGACTTTATCTTTGCTGCGCTGGACCAATGCATGCTAACTAGGAATTATCAAGCACATATACTAAAATATTGTGTCAGCCCAAAATGCAGATTCTGGGATAAATATCCAGAAACGATTGATCATCTTGTATCAGGTTGCACGATGTTGGCACCCACTGAATATAAAACCCGACATGACAGAGTGGGCCAATATCTGCACTGGAAAATCTGCAACTTCTACGGGAAGGAAACTGAAAGAAACTGGTATGAACACCACCCAGACCCGGTTACGGAGATAGGACCTGTTACAATTCTATGGGACTACACAATACACATTGACAGAACAATCAAGGCAAACCGGCCAGATATTGTTATTAAAGACCACAAACAAAAACGGTGCCTCCTTATTGATATGGCAGTCCCTGCTGACTGCAATGTATCTTTAAAAATATTCATAAAGTTGTCAAAATACAAGGACCTTGAAATAGAAATCTCGAAAATGTGGCATATGGGAACATCAACAATCCCAGTTGTAGATGGAGCCCTAGGACTGGTTGGAAAAGTTTGCAGTAGACTAATTGAAAAGATTCCTGGAAGTCCATGCCTCAAGGAGGTACAAAAATTGTTCTGACAAATACAGCCCACACTTTACGAAGTGCTTTATCTATGTATTTTTTTTTTTTTTTTGACAGTGGAAAGTTTCATGACGCCATTTCTAACCTTAGATCCCTGGCTGGGACCCGGAAAGAAATGTGTAAACGCCAGAAATCAAAGAAAATAAAAATAATAATAATAATAATGAAATTGAAATCGAAATCTCAAAAATGTTGCACATGGGAACATCAACAATCTCCGTTATAGTTGGAGCCCTCGGATTGGTTGGAAAAGATTTCAGTAGACTAATTGTAGGGATTCCTGGCAGCCCATGCCATAAAGAAATACAAAAAAAATTGTTCTCGCGAGTACAGCCCACACCTTACGAAAGGCTTTGTCTATGTATTTTTTTTCCCAGTGGAAAATGTCATAATGCCATTTTCAACTTTAAGTCCCTAGGCGAGACCCGGAAAGAAATGAGTACACATCAGAAATCAAAGGAAATAATAATAATAATAATAATAATAATAATAATAATAATAATAATAATAATTGAAAGGATTCCTGGTAGCCCATGCTGTAAAGGAATACATAAAATTGTTCTCACAAGTACAACACTAACCTTGCGAAGGGCTTTATCTATGTAAAATATGTGATTTTTTTATTTGTTTTCTTTGATTTTTTTTGATTTTTCAAATATGCTCAATGAAAAATGTCATGATGCCATATCTGACCTTAAGTCCCTTGTTGAGACCCGTAAAGAAATAGGCATACACCAGAAATCAAAGGAAATGAAATAATAATTTGAATAATTTGTAAAATATATTTAAAGTGTCGTTTTTTTTTCCTTTTTTTATCAATCTTTGATAGATTTAAAAAAAAAACAGTTTTTTCTTTTCCGTCTTGTCTTTCCTTATTTTCTATTCTTAAAGTTTTATTTTTATTATTCTTTTTCTTCATTCTTCCTGATCACTATTTATTTATTTATCCGTCATCAAAACTGTTTGGAAATCTCACTTTCAGCTCTCTTTATTACATAGATGTAATTGCTTTTCAGACATCATTTTCGCAGTTTCCAATTCTGAGAACAACCAAATCAAGTTATCAAATGCTCTCATTTAAATCAGAATATTTTCATTAAATTTCTTTTTTAATAAGGGATATAAAGTTTACCTTTAAATTAAGAAAATAAATTCAAGAAGTAGACAGGTACTATCATTGTATTTAATGTTAATATCTAGCGACTCGTTTTCAGGTTTTTCCCATCGACCTGAGTCTCAAGATAATTGCCACTGCAAGCACTTGCCCGGACGCAATTGTGTCTCCAACACCCATAGAGACAACTTGTACTTTAAACCAATGCTGAGCGGACCTTAGTTACAATTTCTGGGAGATAACATGTGTGATCAATCGTTGAACAAACCCAGCCGGCTGGGACGCTCACTGATGTATAACTAGCAGTCTCCTCTATCACATTTTACCGACACTACTTCGGTCCTCCTGTGGTACATTTTTTATGGTACTACCCGAAGATGCTGGATTGGTCTCCCCCGCCATGTCCTTCACAATGAGATTCGAACATTGGCATTGATTTATTGGTTTGTTTTGTTTTGCAATTTATCGACTTTAATGTGTTATTTAATATCGATCAGATTTTTAAACTAGGTTGGTACGAATAGAACATTTTTTTCCTAAGAAATCAGTTTCTCCAGAGTGGTCCTAAAGTCGTGTCACCCCCAATAATAGTAATGAGAAATTTACAAGAACACCAAATACAGTAATACGACACACATGTACTGGATTCAGTTTATTCACTTTCATTGACGCTGTCACACATCGAGAACGTCTGTATGAACACACCATTATTTTCGTGTCAGTCGTCTGAAATAGAAAATTATATTATGTAGGGGTGACAAAGGGATCACTTTGTAGACGATGTGGGGGTAAATGTTGCCAATTAGATGTTTTAACTGTTTTCAATGAAATGTTTCATACTTCTTTGTTAGTTCCCACGTTTTTACTTTGTTTAGCAGTATATGAACAACTCTTGGGTTATTTAATGCCGAATTCAAAACATTTCAGTAAAATCTAGAAGCAGTTTCTGTTTATAGGACTTAAAAAGATACAGGCTGGTCTGAAAGTCTTGTCACTCTCTAACGAAAAGTAATGAGAACAATAGAAGAACAAGTAATACAGTAATAGAAAGCACATGTATTGGATTCAGTTTATTAATTTTCATTGACGATGTCACACATCAAGAAGGTCTGTATGAACACCATCATTTTCGTGGCACGCATTGATGCGGTTTCATGTCCAGTGTGAAATTTTACGAGGCTGTGTTCTGTTGATTGTGGAAAAGGCTCTCCGAACGACGTCCTTCAACTGATGTACATTCTAGTATATTTCATGTGAAATTCTCTCCTTAATAATACCCCACATATATACAGAGGTGAGAAGACTTTCACACCACCCTATAGATCAGGTTTCACTGGCGTATTTTTGTAATTAATTTTTTTTTGTCTAGGGCCAAATGTATTGCTGGTAATATTTTTTAAAAATTATTTACTGCACGTATTTTTACCATAAAAATCCTCAGAACCCAGTTTTGGGGTTCACTATTTTCCCATAGATGGGGCCCTATAAAGTGCTATCTGCACTTCCGAACACTGGACCTCATGGTTATAGCGCTAACGTTATAGAGATAAGGCCAGGTGTATGTAGAAAAAACAAGTAGAAACTACAAACTTAATCCTGGATAATGAAATTGAGTTCATAAAACATTTTCAAAAGTTCATATAGGGTGTTTCATTAAGACGGATCAAAGTCAGCAGGAAATAAATCAGTTTTATTGGTGACAATTTATTTATTTCTCTTTTCGCTCATGTTATTTAAGTCATGGCAATTATGCGTGAAAAATAATATTGCCTCAATGTCCACCAAGGCTTCGGCGGCACACCTTCACTCGATGGTCAAAATTTTTGATGTCTCTGCATAGTTGCTCCTTGATCTCACCAATATGCCTTATTATCTCATCTTTCAGCTGGTGAATTGTTGTTAGCTTGTTGACATAGATCTTAATTTTAAGATGACTTCAAAGGAAGAAAGCTAAAGGCGTCAAGTCGCGCGATCGTTGTGGCCAATTGACTTCGCTGTTTCTAAAGTTAATGCGACCTGGGAAATTGTCATTGGCATTCTATTTGAACGTCCATTTTCGTAATAGGCTTCGATAACTTTAACACGTTGGTTGTTAATCTTTCCATGGTTAAAATTGCCAAAGACTTAAGTTGTAAAATGTGAAAGAAAAAGAAAAAAAGCATTAGACGCTTAAAATTAATTCACATTTAAAATCGGTCCAAGTTATTGGAACACCGTTTATAACTTTTGTTTGTTACTTTCACGTTATCTTTCTTTAATAGTTTTTTATACTTTACTGCTGATCTTTTTTTTTTCTTCTTTTATTTTCTGGGTTTATTTATTTAATATTTCTGAGGATGTATTCTCTTCTTTTATTGCTTTTTTCTATTATATTTTTATTGGCATATTCATTTTTCCTTCATTCTTTGTCATAATTTTCTCTCAGTATTCTTTTCCCTTCTCTCGTTTTTCCGTTCTTTTAGTTTCTTTCTCTTCAATTTTGGACCTCCTCTTCTTCCTTCGCTCACATATTCGATCGTTTCTATTGCATGATATGCATTCCTATTCAATGTCTTCCTTCTTTACTCTATGCCCCGCCTTTGCTTTCGATGGCTTCGTCCATATTTCCTGTCAACACAATCTGAATCCGGAAGGAAAGGACAAGGAAAAGCGGAAGACGAGACCAGCAAATTTCAAGAATGCAAAGGACGTCCAATATGGAATTAAAGGACTAAAATCGTAGAATTAAGGAAGGCGAGGAACAAAAGAATTCTCCCTTCTTGCAAAGATTATGGGGGTAGTTGGGACGAAAAAGCAAAGGGCTTTCAACTCGGTCTGTTCTCTGTCAATTTGGTTATTGTGCTTTGGTGACATCATAGAAGCCAAGGTGGGCACTGATTCTTCTGAGTGGAATGCGTTCAAGAGATTGGGTTTAGAAATGATTACCTCTCCTTAGTGATTATGCCTTATCGTTTGGAGTGGATAGACAAGTCACAGAATTGAATAAAAAAAAAGCTGTGAATAAAATTGCCGGGCTTCTATAATTATTATCGTTCCATCTAGCTAAACCAATACAGATCACGACCTTGAGTCTGTCTAATGGCTACCCTTCTAACATTCCTTGATTATACTACTTGTTAATAAATACGCAGAAAGGTGTCAGTTTTTGTGAAGAAATCAAATTAGGATTGGCGAAAAAAGAAGTACTTCCAGAAGTTTAACACAACTATTTACATTTGAATCTTCATAAGCGGAGTGTTATAATTATAAAAAACACAAATAAAACCGAAAAAAATCGTCATTCTAAGAACGATATAATGTTTAAATAGTTTACTTACATTATTTGGACTATTGTCCTCGTCTCATATTTATTACAACGTTTCGGCCGTTGTACGCTCCGGCCTTCTTCAGTTGGTTGGAATGTCGAACCGAACCCTTTATTTCGCTCACTAGGGTTGAATTTTCTAGTTCCAAGTGCCATGTTTTTAATAGATGTCAGTTATCAGTTATCTCCTGTTAATTTCCCTCTGAAAGTTCTCCACCGTCTTAACCGGGTATTGAACTCACACTCTTTCGGTCCTGTCACTGGATCTTACCAACGCCTTTATCCCCTGTGTCATGTGTCCTTAAATAGTTTCTTTTTATTATTATTTGTATCAATGTGTGTTCACAAGTTTCACTCTTTTGTGTATACAGATTTTTGATACACGACATTATGTCTATGTTGAAAGCCTCTATGGAAACCTATAATGCTTTTGTATCTGCAGTATTAGTAATACAGTTTAAAATTCGACCTGCAAAGATCCGTGTTCTCTAGGTTTTACAAGTTTCAGAATAAAACATAAAATGGAATAAAATTTTGTATCGATGTCCTTCAGAATTAAACAAATTCAAAACTGAATAATCGATAATACTGCAAAATGTACGATTATTTTTTTTTTATCAAAGAATGGATAAGACATATCAGATATCGGAATTTATAAGAAATAATTAACTTCAAACCGGGCTTAAAATTTTAGAATTATTTTAAAATTGGTTGTTGATATTATATAGTTATTTTTTTATTAAATAATGTAAAGACAACAAGAGTTTGACATGATTTGATTCCTCAATACTTTTCTTAACAATTCGGATTTCACCTTTTTCTAAAGGGGTTACCGTAAAATCCCGTGTCTACTCTGAATCAGTTCTCATCATATCTCATCATTTCTCGTCATTTTTTCTCATATCTCGTCATATTTCGACGTTCATATGGATGCCCGGCATGGCGTTCAATTCATTTAGAAATATTCAAACTATCATTTGTAAGAAAGTATGATTAATGATTAAAGGTCAATAAATGGATTCATGCCATTGCCAAGGGAATTTCTTTGAAAATTCTGTAAATAGAACTTAACCTGAGAATATCATTTTTTCATTACGGAAAAAATTAGGCATTTATTAACCTAACAATTTTACTGTAGATTGTAATTCATAAAATCGTATTATTAATAGAGTTTTCAGGAAATATTATATCAGTTAAATATGCAATGCATTTTTGTTGCTGCTGTTGTAAGTGTTCAAGTAATATAATTTTTGTTATTTGATAAAACTCCTTGTTTGTGATTCTGTAGCGCAAGCTGCCGAGTCTAATGCGATATAGTCTTTTTTACAGGGCATAGTATTTATTCGTTTGAAGCCATTTTTAATCATTAATCATACTTGCTTACAGATGATCGTTTGAATCATGCCGGACATCAATATGAACGTCGAGATATGACGAGATATGACGAAACATTACGAGAAATGACGAGATATAACGAGAACTGATTCACAGCAGACACGGGATTTCTGCAGGATGATCATAAATCTCGTAATTAAAAAAAAAAACTTGTTGTCAGAAAATTCCGCTACATAAAACAGCTTCTAATCTCACCTTATTTAGGAGCGGAAATAATGTGTCTAAAGATAAAAAAAAAAAAAAATAGAAAGTTACTAACCCGAATTCTCCTCACTTTTCCTTTAGCGTGTTCGGATTAAACGTTATATATATATATATATAATAAATTGATTTATTTAAAATATGGTTTTTTCGCTACACAGTTCTAACCATGTTTCAAAAATGGAAGCTAACAGTTACGAATTTAATTTTGTAATTAAATTAAAGACATTAGTTCCATTTCATCCTCAAGCGAATTTTGGAGTAACTTTTAAAATTACTGGGTTTTAAAGACAGCTAAAATAATAATTCCCGTTTCCAAGGTTACAGATAAATCTCCTTCAACTGGACAAGGGGTGTCTGGGTGTTCATTATGTCTGTATTATTGTATCCGTTATTAGTTACGTTTTGGTAGGGGGTAGGGATGTATTTTTCAATGAAATCTGAAATCCGTTGAATACATGTCGTCTGGATTTTTTTTTAAATTTATTGTTAACGTCAAAAATTCTTACGGCATTTTTTTCTATTTGTATATTTAAAGATTTTTGGGGGTGTTTAGGTTAGAATACGTTTTATTTAACTACGATTTGGAAAATTTTCATTTTTAATTTTTATTATGCTATATTTTTTAAGAACAATTAAATGTATTAGAATCCCTTATAGTATGTAGAATTATTTTTACATCAAGTTTAAGTATGTATATTAGGTTACAATCTTTTTTTTTGTATTTAAATATTATTTAAGTAAAATTTAAGACAATGACGGCAAAAATAGTTACTTAATTTCACTGATTTAGTAAACTTTTATTTTTTATATAAACCTAGTAATATATTGTTTCTCATGTAAGTACAAAGGACATGGATCATTCAAAAGCTTACATCTTCTGGCATTTCATATTAATTTTATTTCACTGTAGGTGTTTTATTGGATTCTTTCAAGTGCGTGTAGTACTAAGTAAAAGAAGTTTAGGTTAGAATTAATTTTATTTAACTAGAATTTTAATTACAACTTTCAAATATTTTCATTGTTAGTTTTAATAGACTATATTACTTTATAATAGAAGGAAATACATTAGAATTACTCATAGCAAGTAAAAATATTTTTCCATATCAAGTATATGTATATTACGATTTTTAAACTTTTATATTTAAATATTATTTAAGTAATATTTATGGCACTTACTGAAAAATAGCTAATTCATTTCTTTGATTTAGTAAACTTTATTTATTTATTTTATTTTTTTATATATATAACTTAGTAATATATAGTTTCATATGTATGTACTAAGGACATGGGTCATTCAATGGCCTACATCATCTAGCTATTCGTTATATTTTCATTTTTCAGTAGGTGTTTTATTTGATTCATTTACGTGCCGGTAGTACTTTTTGAGAGGTGTTTAGGTTAGAACACATTTTCTTTAACTACAATTTTAAAAGATTTTTAGGTTAGAATATTAATGCTTTGTAAATTTACATTGAGTACTATTTGGTAAAAATAAAAATATCTATAAGAACACCGGATTATATATCTTACTGTTCTTTCTTTTTATTTATATATACATACATTGGCTCCTAATCAAAGTCGAGCACTCTAAATCTTTATTTTAACACGAAGAAAATACGGAGAATATAAATTTCAGAATTTCTCTGAAGAACATTCTTAATTCCAACAAGAAGGAATATTTCGTGATATTAATGAAAAAAACAGAGGAACTCATACGAAGGATGAGATGGAGAGCTTACTTCTTTCTTGATAAGAACGAATCACAAAACAAAAACTACAAGGAAACTTACGGTTTTAACAGTAAAAAAAGCAGAACCGTTTATTCATAGTTTGTCCGCATTCGAAAAGGACCAACTGGAAATAATTAACAACATAAATTTCCACGATAAGAAATGCTACTTCCAGAAACGCCTAGACTACCTAATAAATAAGGACTTGCATAAGAACTACAAGAAAGCGAATAAAAATGACCTCAACATAGTTCTGAATATCAATACTAGCAGTAAGGAAATCACTGATAAACTAAAGATCAGTGATAGAGTAGGTCAACTATATCAAAAGGAATGCTATATAGACTTAAAAGACCACAAACCGGATTTTGAGGCTAATCCCACTACAAGGATAATAAATCCTACAAGACCGGATATAGGTAAAATTAGTAAAAAGATCCTTGAAAGGGTAAATATACAAATTAAAGAAAAAATAAGCCTAAAACTTTGGATTAATACCAAGGAATTGATAAACTGGTTTACTAACATGAAAGGAAAAAACAATTGTACACTGATGCAGTTTGATATTGATAATTATTACCAAGCAATATCTAAAGAACTATTTATCAATACGTTGGACGTTGTCACCACTATACGGATATTACAAGTGAAGAAAAGAACATTATTCTGTATGCGAAAAATCGGTACTTATACATAAAGGTGAGCAATGGATTAAGAATTCTTATGGCCACTTTGACATCACTATAGGATCACTAGTCTCAGCTGAGTCTTCTGATCTCATTGGTCTTTTTATATTATACAACCTTACAGCGCACTATGATATTAACATAAATGACATTGGTTTGTACAGAGGACGATGGACTTATGGTTATTAGAAACTCAACTATCTTCAAAATAGATAGAATTAGAAAGGTATTATATAAAGAATTTAAAGGCATGGGCTTAAAAATTACGGTTAACACTGAATTAAAAAAGTGAACTTCCTAGATATAACATTAGATCTAAATAAAAATACATACACACCTTATGAAAAACCTAACACCAATCCTTTATATAGTCACCCTAAATCAAATCACCCCCCATCTATAATTAAACATATACCGTTATCTATCAGTAAACGAATTAGTACAAATTCAGCAAATGACAAGATTTCCGATGAGCATATCAATTCCTATAAGGCCCTAAAAGGGAGTGGCTACAAAAACTCAAAACTACCTTATATAAAAAATGAAAATGGAAAGCATAGAACAAACAGATGTAGAAAAATTATTTGGTATACTCCCCCATTCAACCAAATGGTAAAGAACAAATTAGGACATAAATTCCTTGCATTAATAGTCAAGTATTTTTTTACTATTTTCAATAAAAACACAGTAAAATTGAGTTACAGCTGTACTGGAAACTTAGAAAAAATTATTAAGAACCATAATGCTAATATCTTAAATAAACACTTATACCAAAACCCCAAAAAAATTAGACAATGGAAAAATAAAGATAAAAACTGATGAAAATAAACAAAAATTATGTAACTGTAGAAACCCCCATAATTGCCCTCTACAAAATAAATGTCGCACTGAGTCATTAGTATACCAATGCAATATCTCTTCGATTGAAAGTCCTGAAAACATAATATATATATATATATTGGTTGAACTAGCCATGAGTTCAAAAAAAGATTCAACCATCATCAAAGTTCATTTAGGATAAATAAATATAAAAATCAAAATACTTCTGGCATCTAAAAGAATCAAATAAAACACCTACAGTAAAATGGAAATTAATAAGAAAAGCTAGAATATGAAGGTCATTAAACGAGCCATGTCATTTGTGCATACATGAGAAACTATATATTACTAAGTTTATAAAAAATAAAAATTTACTGAATCAGAGAAAGGAAATAGCTATTTTATGCCGTCATTGCCAAAAATTTTCCTTAAATAATATTTAAAAATTTAAAAATAAATTTAAAAAGGTGCGATCAGGTAATATACATACTTATATTTAGCATGGAAAAATAATTTTATATACTGTAATTCTATTACATTTACCTGTTTTTTCTTTATGGTAAAAAAAAAAGAAAAGAAAAAAAGTCCATAACAGTGAAAATATTTTAAAGTTGTATTTAAAATTGTAGTTAAAACGAATTCTAACCTAAACATCTTTTAAAATTATAGTTAAAGAAAATGTATTCTAACCTTAAACACCTCTCAAAAAGTACTACCGGCGCTTAAATGAATCCAATAAAACACCTACTGAAAAATGAAAATATAACAAATAGCTAGATGATGTAGGCCATTGAATGACCCATGTCCTTTGTACTTACATATGAAACTATATATTACTAAATTTATATATATATATATATATAAAATAAAATAAATAAATAAATAAATAAATAAAGTTTACTAAATCAGAGAAATGAATTAGCTATTGTTGCAGTAAGTGCCATAAATATTACTTAAATAATATTTAAATAAAAAAGTTTAAAAATCGTACTATACATATACTTATTATGGAAAAATAATTTTCTTACTATAAGTAATTCTAATACATTTCCTTCTATTATAAAGTAATATAGTCTATTAAAACTAACAAAGAAAATATTTGAAAGTTGTAATTAAAATTCTAGTTAAATAAAATTAATTCTAACCTAAACTTCTTTTACTTAGTACTACACGCACTTGAAAGAATCCAATAAAACACCTACAGTAAAATAAAATTAATATGAAATGCCAGAAGATGTAAGCTTTTGAATGACCCATGTCCTTTTTACTTACATGAGAAACAATATATTACTAGGTTTATATAAAAAATAAAAGTTTACTAAATCAGTGAAATTAAGTAACTATTTTTGCCGTCATTGTCATAAATTTTACTTAAATAATATTTAAATACAAAAAAAATAATTTTGTAACCTAATATAAATACTTATACTTGATGTAAAAATAATTCTACGTACTATAAGGGCTTCTAATACATTTAATTGTTCTTAAAAAATATAGCATAATAAAAATTAAAAATGAAAATATTTCAAATCGTAGTTAAATAAAACGTAGTCTAACCTAAACACCCCCAAAAATCTTTAAATATACAAATGGAAAAAAATGCCGTAAGAATTTTTGCCGTTAACAATAAATTTAAAAAAAAAATTCAGACGAGATGCATTTAACGGATGTCAGATTTCATTGAAAAATACATCCCTACCCCCTACCGAAACGTAACTAATAATGGATACAATAATACAGACATAATGAACACCCAGACACCCCTTGTCCAGTTGAAGTAGATTTCTCTGTAACCTTGGAAACGTGAAATATGATTTTAGCTGTGTCTTTAAAACCCAGTAATTTTAAAAGTTACTCCAAAATTCGATTGAGGATGAAATGTAACTAATTTCTTTAATTTAATTACAAAATTAAATCCGTAGCTTTTAGCTTCCATTTTTGAAACATGGTTAGAACTGTGTAGCGAAAAAAACATATTTTAAATAAATCAATTTATAATATTAATGCTCTGTAAATTTACATTGTGCACTATTTTGTAAAAATGAAAATATCTATAAGAACACCGGATTATATATCTTACTGTTCTTTCTTTTTATTTATATATACATATAAGAAATATAGTCTTAGGTCTGCTATATTTATGGGATAAAGTGCTCAACATTAGAGATAGAGCGTGTGTAAATATAAAAGTGAACATAGAAGTCAACACTTAGAGGCAACAGTCTGTTTCATGCTATATGCAATCGTCAGGCCACCTACTATATATATATATATATATATATATATATATATATATATATATATATATATATATATACACACCATGCACAATATATCAAATATACAACAATGAAAAAGAAATGAACAACACTCAACAGCAAAAAAATTGGAAATGGGTAAAGAAATGTCCGAAAGCACTTGCGGCAACTTAAAATACGAACAATTTCTACCCACCTTTGTGCTATCAAACGGGGAAAAAATAAAGGAATGTTACAAAAACTAAATAAAACATTTTCATCAAATTTCCCTTGTCTGTCGTATTCAACAAAACAGAAAGGTTTTTGCCCAAACATACATTATATATATATATATATATATATATATATATATATATATATATATATATATATGTCCTTTGAAAATTACTATCCACACACTCACATACGTGTGTGTGTGTGTGTGTGTGTGTGTGTGTGTGTGTGTGTGTGTGTGTGTGTGTGTGTGTGTGTGTGTGTGTGTGTTCTCAAGGCCCTGTTGTGATGATTTTAAAAAGATCCAAAGTACTTGAGTTAAAAAAAATTCTACGGTGCATTTCTTGATGAAATTCATCTTAAAATCAAGGAAATGTTTAGACAACTGGAAAGAATCAGTATAAGAATAAGTAGACCCAATATATCTATATTATTCAATGAAAGATATCTGAGTGAAGATAGGCTGCCTACATACACACACACACACACACACATATATATACATATATATATATATATATATATGTGTGTGTGTGTGTGTGTGTGTGTGTGTATATATATATATATATATATATATATATATATATATATATATATATATATATATATATATATATAGTAATTTTTGAAAGGATATTTCCCAATATATTTTCTTATTATTAAAATGAAAATAAAAATAGTGAAAGTAACTGAAACAAATGTAATCGCTACATATAGCGCTTATATTAATAAGAAATAATAACTGATGAAATACTAATTTACGAAATGATTTCGGGTAAGAAACTGGAGCTAGCAGATATAGATTCGTAAAGTCCAATCAAGAGATGTGCTTCCCTTAAATCGGTAATTTGAACCTTGCACTGGACGGCTGATTCAGTGGCCACACTGGGACGTTTTTCCTAAAAAGCGGTATCTTTAATGTAAAAGGGGAAACTGTTTCGATTCCTGTCGGATGCACAATTTTGCATTAGTAGAACTTCTCAACCTTTCACAGTTTAAAAAAATAGAATAAAAGGAATAACAATTCAAATACGTGCCCTCAATAAAATAACCTCACCAGTAATAGGAAATATATATATGTACCGGGTGGAGCAGTAAAAATGTCCATATCGTGTAAAAGCAAAATTGTCCATTTGTTAGATTAAGCTTTGAAACATTTTATCTTAGAAATGATTAAAGATATATTACTGGAATTCTCCAAGGTTTTTATAACAGTACAGGACTCTACGTTGAGCAATAAGAATGTATAATTACACTCTAAGTTTAACGGAAGTATCATGATGAATCGATTATAAATGAAAATGACATGTTCATCATTAATTAAACATAGCAAAGGATTATGAATGATTGAAATAAACTTCAATTATATATATATATATATATATATATATATATATATATATTATAACTTTTTCATATAGACAAAAACATTTTACTCACTACAAAGATGCAACATCGTTTCAGTGCATTCAAAATTGCACTTCGACGGGTGACAACCAAAATGTACTGAAACGAATTGGCATCTTTGTAGTGAGTAAAATGTTTTTGTCTATATGAAAAAATTATAATAAATAATTATTGCTCTAATATCGATATTGAACCCTCTTTTAATTAATGCTGTGAACGTTAGAATTTATATATTATTCTCGATCTCATTACATTCGGATATATATATATATATATATATATATATATATATATATATATATATATTCAGGATTATTTTCCAAATTATTCAAGGTGACATTCGCCATCTCTAAATTTCTAACTTTCTGTCCTGGTACGATTTCCTTTTCAAGATTTTCTTCATTGCTCTTTGAGCTGTCGTAGCTGAAACTCCTCCTTCATGTGTCAAGCGTCTTATGGATTTAGCTGGATTTTTTTCTAATTGATCTCTTTATCCCTAAGTTGAAATGATGAACAATCTTCCTGTTGTGAATATCCTGATCCATTTTTCCTCTTTACTGTTCCCTTTTTTAATCTTAATCACCGTTCTATTGGTTGTTCTTGAATGGACTTTGAAGATGAAAGTCAGTGTATCAATGATGTTACCATTACTGAAATCACGAATGATCTTTTTCCTCTCACCATTGCTCAGTTGGGAAGACATAGTGTGTCTGAAACAAAACGATTTTAACCTTCTATCATCCTATTTGAATAATTCAAAGTGTTGTTTTCGTGATTCTTAATGCAAACGGTGTCAATGTGCCTTAACGTCTTATATGAAAACCTGGAAAAAAGAAACTGAATTTGTTTGGTGTTTTTTAGATATTAAAGTTTTGGTGAGATAGACAAATGCTGTTACACTATTTGGACAATTTTGCTGTTACACACACATATGTTAGCCCAATTTTAGAAATGTTAAAAATGCGAATACAATTCTCGTAATTGACCAGACGTCTGAGTCTCTGTACTCAATTGCTAGTCATATTCTTCAGCTCTCGCTGCTTCTGGAGACGACGAGGCTGAACAAAAGAATTATGAAACGATGTCTGATGGGATACAGGCTTATCGGTTTTCTGTTTACCAGAAAAAAGTCCAACTTTTTTCACTCAGCCAGTCTTTCTATAATGTCTCTGTATTAATTAGTGCCAAAAATCCTTTGATTTCGTTTTAGCTTTTTTACTTTTATTTCTGTTTCTTTTTGGAGTATTTTTTTTTTAATGAGTCTTGCTCTGTTTTATAAAACTACCCTTCCACTTCTGAATCTGCATCTTGGTTCTTCACCAACAGAATCTGAAAAAAGTCATATCCAATCTGTCAAGAACAACTAAACTAATTAATTTTGAATGTTTTATGACCAGAGTTTGTGAATTAGTCACTCCAGTTTGATTTGAAAGCAATTCAAATATTTTTTTTTATATTATCATTTCAGTCAATTTACGAAAACAGAATTTTTATATTACTTTCCTCACTCTCTGTTTTCTTACACCTTCTCTTAGAGAAATTTTTTCGTTTCGTTTTTCATTAGGTTTTTCATTTCTCTTTTTCGACATTCCCGTCAATATTCCGTCGGCAAGTATTTTTTTTTCCTCAGGTGGCCACATACAAAACAGTTTTTTACAACTAATGATACACCACTTCTACTTTTATGTGCCGCGTCGATTCTATTCGTGGGTCTCCACACCTTCCTATTTCTTATATCTTGAATAAAACTTTGTCATCTTACTATCCCAACGAGACTTTGTACTGTCATCCATTTACACAAGTAGTCTGCTCATTGTTGCTTTCAGCTGCTCTTCACTTCAATATTTACTTCTAGGGATCGTGCCCTACAGAACGTAGATTTTCATGGGCCTCCACAACTTCCTGTTATTTGTAACTCTATCAATGTTTGTCACCTTACTATCTCAACGAGTCTTTGTACTGTCATCCATTTACACAATTGATTTATGTACTCTGCTCTTTGTTGCTTTCAGCTGCTATTCACTTCAGTATTTACTTCAATGTGTCGTGATATTCATGGATCTCCACAACTTCCTGTTATTCATAGCTCTATCAATGTTTGTCACTTTACTATCACAACGAGTCTTTGTAATGTCGTCGATTTACACAATTGGTTAGTAGTCTGCTTATTGTTGCTTTCAGCTGCTCTTCCCTTCCATATTTACTTCTATGTATCGTGTCCCTTCATTATGTAGGCGTTAATGGGTCTCCGCAACTTCCTGTTATTCGTAGCTCTATTAATGTTTGTGACTTTACTATCTCAACGAGTCTTTGTACTGTCATCCTATTTACACTATTGATTTATGTAATTTGATCATTGTTGCTTTCAGCTGCACTTCCCTTCAATATTTACTTCGATGTGCCGTGTCCCGTCATGATGTAGGCGTTCATGGGCCTCCACAACTTCATGTTATTCATAGCTCTATCAATGTTTGTCACTTTACTATCTCAACGAGTCTTGGTACAGTCATCGATTTATACAATTGATTTATGTAGTCTGCTTATTGTTGCTTTCAGCTGCTATTCCCTTCAGTATTTACTTCAATGTGTCGTGAACCTTCATGGGCCTCCACAACTTCCTGTTATTCATAGCTCTATCAATGTTTGCCCTTTACTATCTCAACGAGCCTTTGCACTGTGATCGATTTACACAAGTGATTTAAGTAATTTGTTCAATGTTTCTCTCTGCTACTATTCACTTCAAGTTCTTCTACGTGCTGAACACTTTAAGCACGTGGGTGATTATGGCTTTACAACTGCCTGCCATTTATAGTCCTTAGTAATTTTTCTGTCTGTCATAATCCCTTTTAACCAAGTACGCGAGTCAGATTATTTGCAGTTTGTCTCTGTCCCTTTTGACTTCAGTATGTCGTTTGCGTGTCTGTTTCACCCAGCACTCTTTATACTCATTGTCTACTCTTGGAATTTCGACTGTCTGTTTCTGATTCTTACTATGAGCATGCTTTTTATACCTTGTGAATATCAAATTCTTGTTCATTCTGAAGAATATATTACTGTTTCTTAATCCTTTTGTTTTCTTTTGGAAATAACATTCATATGACTAGGCGTCATCTGATTTCAGTATCAAACTGTCTATCGCCCTTATCGATACACAATCGAGGCATTTATATACTTGCTTAACTTTGGTGCACCCTTTATATATATATATATATATTAAATATATTACATTGTGCTATTGTCTGTTTTGCAAACATTCTGTCTAAAATTCAACAAATTTTGACCACTTTGCTAAATGAAATATTTTTAAAGTTAAATATTTGTCCGATATACATATATATATATATATATATTAAACTACTAGTGATACTCGGTTGGATAAAACCTCGGATAGCACAATGTGTAAGTCTATCAAATCAAATTGGTACACGAGGAAAAAAATGGAAAAAGAAGAAAGAAGTAGAAACATCCGAACAGGGCGAAATAAATCGTCCAGTGCCTTAAGTTTTTGGTCCAAAGAAAAAAACAAGCGAGTAATAAAGCTAAAACGTATATTGCTCAATACGGTAAGTAGAGCAGAGATAAATGGAATAAATTCTAAAGACCCTGAAGATCCGTTTAGGTGAAACCTAGGTAGATTGTTTCTGGCTCTTCAGTATTTATTCCATTTATATATATATATATATATATATATATATATATATATATATATATATATATATATATATATATATTAGTCTGTGTAGATTATATTTTGTGTCATAAAGAAACAATTTATACACAGAATTAAATAGCAATGTTAATGTGATTAATGGTGATACTACTTCGCTAAAATGACTTAAGGAGACATTAACTTATTATCAATTTCTTGAATAATAAGATCCTTATATTCGAGTTGTTTTCAGATGGGAAACACTTACCAAGTACTTTCGACAATTTCAATTATCATCTTCAGAGCACATTTTCCCATACATATAAGGATCATGATTAAAACCTTCTTGCACGAATATCAATTACAGAATGTTCTGTTTGTATTTTTAGGTTAAAAATAACTACTGATAATATTATTAGAAGATTCTAGAGTATTCCATTTGGAAAATCTAGAGAATTAAAGCATTTTATATGTTTTAACATCTGAAATTTGCATTGTACGAATACATTTTTACCCATTAAAATGGATAAATGGGATTTATTTATGTAAATATAAATAAATTTGTAAGTTTAGGAATATTTGTTCCTCACTATATATGAGTGAGGTCTAAATTGTCCATAAGCTGACTGTGAAGCAGTGATGTTAGGGGTGTGAAATCTTGCATGCATTAATTTCAACCATTCCTGTTAATAACAGCCTTGATTCTTTCCCATCGAACTGACATTTGATAATTCAAAGAGGACTGTTCACCCTGTTAGTAATGGAGTCAACAGCAGATGATGTCATCATCATTGCTAAACTGGTTCCCAGTCAAATGCTTTTTATATGTTGGGGAACAGATGATAGTCAAATTGGTAGAATAAGAAGGGTGTCCAACACATTCAAAACCACTGTCACGCACAGTAGACACTGTCCTGATGAAACAAGTCCCCCTTTTTTCAGTTTCCCTGAGCGATTGGTCTTGAGAAGGTTTCGTTACTGTCTCAGCAAGTTGGCATATTACACTCCATTGATTGTGTGGTGGTTTTGAATATAGTCAATAAACACAATGCCTTTTGAATTCCATTCACATTCCATGTAGATAAAATGATCTTGGCCTTTTTGGAGAAGGTGAGGAGAGCTGTTTCCACTGCATGGTTGGTCTTTTTGTCTCTGTCTCAAAGTGATGAAGCCAACAATCATCTTGGATTAAGAAGCGTTCAAGGGATCCATCTGGATCTATCTCTAACAATGTCAAATCTTACCGTCACGTGATCAGTCTTTACGATTGGATCTGGTATAAAAAAAAAAACGTGTAATCCATGGAGCAGAAACCTTCTTCATTTCAAATACAATATGGAGAATATTCTCAACTCGCTCCCGAGATATGCTAATAACATTAGCGATATGATTTATACTCAATCGCCTGACATTCATCACCACGTAGTGAACATGATTTCTGGTAGTCGCAGGCCGTCTAGACCATTGGTCATATTCAAGACTCTCTTTTCTCTTACTACACTCAGTTACCCATTATTGCACAGTTGGTAAAGTTGGGGCGTCATCCCTTAATATAGAAACTATGACAGCGTAAATGTTCTTATGGGCTAAACTATTTTGTCTGTAGGTATTTTATTATACCAAGATGCCATATTTTGTCCAACTGCAATAGGAGTCTTTACTTGCAAGAGTTTTTCATCAGTCAGTTGTCAGTTTACCAGGGATGAAACACTGTGTTTAATAATAATAAGATTTGACATTAATGCATGCAAGATTTCACAGATCTATCATCACTCCTTCATAGTCAGCCTATGAAGCTTTCAGTCCACCAACGGATCTGAAAAGAAAAATGCAGTTATTAATAAGGAGAATTGACATTAATGCATGCAAGGTTTCACAGACCTATCATCACCCTTTCATAGTCAGCCTATGAAGCTTTCAGCCCGCCATTGTTTATGAAAAGAAAAATGAAGTTATTAATGTGAAGAGTTGAAATTAATGCATGCAAAATTTCAAAGCTATAGCATCATTGTTTCAGAATCAGCCTATGAATCTTTCAGCCTACGTTTTGGTGTGTCAGGTATTAAAGTGTTGGTTCTTGTCTATGGTGACATTTTAATCGTGAATCCAATTACTAGGTTTGATCTGTGTGTAGGTGCACGCAGTGGAAATGGGGTGAGCAATAAATGAACAGTAATAAAATTAAGAACTAGACATGGGCTGTGAAATGAGGACAGTCTTCTCTCCTAGAATAAATAAAGGGTTCAGTTCGAAATTACCCATAGGTTAATCTGAGTGACATACTCCTGATGAAAGCCGGAGGGTTCAAAGGTCGAAACGTTATGCTTACGACCACATCACGTTGAATCTCGTTGAAGTTCTCAGAATCATTTATAACCACACACCCGTACGATCAACGGAGTTAATCAATGTCGAGCCTAGTCTTTACCTAGATGGGGGACCGTTTGAAAATACTCTGCTGCAAGATTGGATGTATGGGTTGCATAACGGTTCATGGCCCGAAATGTTGAATAATACCATGGAAAAAGCATGGCAAAAGCTACCTCCTCATCCGATGTAAAAATATAAAGGAAGAAAGTCACTGTGAAGAAATCCGAAAATCCGGAAAAAAATAAAGAAGAAGAAGAAGAAGAAGAAGAAGAGCAACAACAACAACAACAAGAAAATGCATCGGAAGAAAGAAAGAAAGAAAGAAAGAAAGAAAGAAAGGTGACCGCTTGGGAATATCTGGAGCTGTAAGACTGGATGTGTGCGTGGTGTAACGGAAAATGGCACAGTTGATTAATCGGTGAGCCGAGGTCCAGATCCAATCGCGTTCATTTATATCCACTTATGCGCTAATAACATTGGGAAAGTTACGAATCACCCACTTCTCTCCCCATATGTGAGTTAATTAGTAAGATTTGCACCAGTAAATCATTATTATTTCCTCCCACCCAAATTCTTACAATCTCAAACTCGTTTCTGTCTTTAAATAACTTAGAAATCACTCAATGAAAAAGTCCATTCGTTTGCGCTCAACGCATATTTGCTGATGAGGAGGCACACTAAATAACACACGCATTCCATTTGGTTCGATATTAATTTCCTTAAACTTTGATTGGAGAGCAAAACTTCTGAGTAGTACGGATGTTTTTTTCCCGATAAATAAGGTCTTTTATGAGCATATAAAGAAAAAAATATCTGGAAGTGTGTGTTCTAGAAAGAAGACCGCTAACTCAATCGATCAACTCTTTGGATAAACTTTTCAGCAAGTCACCGTCGAAAAAAATTAACAAGACCAAAATAATAATACGCATGACAAATATTAACAATATATCTCCACAGAATCTGGCTGAAACCTTTAACACAATATATAAGTAAATATGTAGCTACTTACCTAGATAGATATGAACAAACAGATAGATAGATAGATAGATAGATAGATAGATAATGAACAAACTGAGATACATAGATGTGAGCAATCTTAGATAGATAGATAGATAGATAGATAGATAGATAGATAGATAGATAGATGTGAATAGACTTAGATATGAACAAACTGAGATAGATAGATGGATAGATAGATTTGAATAGACTTAGATATGAACAAACTGAGATAGATAGATAGATAGATAGATAGATAGATAGATAGATAGATGTGAATAGACTCAGATAGATAAAGAGATATGAACATATAGACGTGAAGAGATTTAGATAGATAGATGTGAATAGACTCAGATAGATATAGAGATGTGAACAGAGATAGACAGACGTAAACAGAACAGACCTAGATAGATAGATAGATAGATAGATAGATAGATAGATAGATAGATAGATAGATAAAAGAAAATATACTTAGGAAATATAAATGGAAAAAAACTGAACCAGATAATTAAATTTATTACCATTTGATATTAAAAAAAGTGCTTGGTAAAGTAATTTTCTCTCGAAAATCATTGTTTCTTTTTTTTCGTTTTATACCTTGACCTTTTTTTTTTCTCAGTTAATATGTTTAACAAAACAGACGAAATGGAAATCATTCCCGAGTAGTAAAAGGATACGATGACTCGCTTTTTTCGGCCCAGGCAATTGGTAGATGCGCTCCATTCGAATGTTTTTCTTTTCCAATTCTTATTTATTTCAAACGGCATTTTCTGTGGGTAAATGCATATTGGGGGTGGGAGTCGGTTCTATAATTTACCGCAATATTTTTTTTACTATTACTTTATTCACAAGTTAAACAGCTAGGCAAAGGCACCTATTTATGTAAACATTTTTACAGAAAACAGCTCATCACAATTTCCTCAGAGGTGAAGAGTTAGAGACTTGAAGCGTCAGAGATATAGGGTCTCCCGAAGTGTGCTGAAGAATAATTTAGTCGGAGCATCGCAAAAACTCTCAAGCCTCGGTGAGAAAGAAAGGAAGAGGGAAAATGTGAAGATATCCGACAATCCGAAAAAAGATGAAACAGAATGGAAACAATTAAAATTAGAAGAAGAAGAAGAAGAAGAAGAAGAAGAAGAAGAAGAACAACAACAACAACAACAACAACAACAACAGCAATAACAACAAGAAAATGCATCGGAATACAGAAAAAAGAAAGAAAGAAAGAAAGAAAGAAAGAAAGAAAGAAAGAAAGAAAGAAAGAAAGAAAGAAAGGTGACCGCTTGGGAATATCTGGAGCTGTAAGACTGGATGTGTGCGTGGTGTAACGGAAAATGGCACAGTTGATTAATCGGTGAGCCGAGGTCCAGATCCAATCGCGTCCATTTCAGAATGGAAACAATTAAAATTAGAAGAAGAAGAAGAAGAAGAGGAAGAAGAAGAAGAAGAAGAAGAAGAAAAAAAACGTGTCAAGAAAAAAAAAGAAACAAACAGACAAACAAAGAAACAAAGGAAGAAGGAAAAATGCATCAAAATAGAAAGAAAGAAAGAAAGAAAGAAAGAAAGAAAGAAAGAAAGAAAGAAAGAAAGAAACAATCAAACAAACAAACAAACAACAAACAAAAAACAGACAAACAAACAATTAAACAAAAAAAGAAGAAAGAAAATGGATCGGAATAAAAAGAAACGTGACAAGAAAGAAAGAAAGAAAGAAAGAAAGAAAGAAAGAAAGAAGAAAATTCGATGAAATTTTATCAAAACGGAAAGACGTAACAAAGAAAGAAAGAAAGAAAGAAAGAAAATTCGAATTCACAATAAAAAGACATATAAGAAGAAAGAAACAAGGAAAGAAACAAATAAATGAAGAAAGAAAGAAAGAAAGAAAGAAAGAAAGAAAGAATAACAACAGGAGAAAATATATCAAATACAAAATGCTCATAAGGAGAAATAAAAAAGAAATAAAGAACGAATGAAAAAAGTAATGAAGAAATGGGGGGCGTACAAGAAGAATAAAATACAGAGAATATATATCAGAATGAAAAGAGTTAAAAGAAAGAAGGAAAAATAGAAAGAAAGAGAGAAAACTTCATAAATAGTATTACTTGGCTGATTGACCTAACGTTCGTCTATGAGACACAGGGTCACCCTTCGCTATTGCATGCTGAGATGCGATGTCAATTCTATACTGCTAAATGACATTAAATGCAGGACAATTTCCACACAGACGAAGAAAAGACGCGGACGACAGATATGTTGTTCAACAAAAAATGCAGAGCATTTAACATTTCTACGCGGTATGGAATGAGCTTGAATCCTAATAAACATTCGACACAAGGAGCTCTTGAATAAATTTAGGGAAATATTCTTATATATATATATATATATATATATATATATATATATATATATATATATATATATATATATATGAATAGAAATATATATATATACAAAATATATATATATATATATATACAAATATATATATATATATATATATATATATATATATATATATATATATATGTGTGTGTGTGTGTGTGTGTGTGTGTGTGTGTGTGTGTGTGTGTGTATATGTATGAATGAATGATGCACGGTGGAGTAAATTGATAGCGGCTTGGATTGAGGAATCGGAGAGCCGATTTCGAATTCGAGTCGAATCCATTACATTCACTTACGTGCTAATACCCTTGGGAAAGGTGTGAATCCTCTTCTTCCTCCAGCTATGGGTAAATAGCAGGACAGACTGGGCTCTATTCCCTTGGATGGCAACTGGGCTAGGAGAAGGACAACTCTGAATTCAAAACCTGCGGAGGGTCGTTTGGGGACCTTGTGGCACGTAGTGAACCAGGTCTCTGTATTCGGCCCTTCAAAAAGTGTGGATGGTCCTGCACGAAAACTTCACTACTATAACCAAATCTCATGCGCTGTTGTCGGGCTGTCGGTTTCCTGGGAACTGATCTGCCTGACGCTCATACGTCGAATTCGACGGGAGAGTCGAGTAGTATATATATATATATATATATATTCGGTATCACCACAAGCAAAGCATTAAAGTCGCTAATAAGGTTTAAATGATCTGGAGGACTTAAGAACAGAAACATTAGTAATGAATAGAAAGAAAAGAACAATCAGAAGGACATTGCATTTAAATTTTTCAGATTAAATTTGGCTGGAAAGTATGGAGCCGAAAGGGCGAGAAAAGAAATTGTAAGCATTGAATTTACGGTTATATCTCGCCAGCTCAACTGTAAAATGATGAGAACTCGACGCTTGTCTAGTATTGCATACTGTCTAGGTACTATAGCGAAAAGCTCATCCGAAAATTTTCAATGAATCTATTTATAAATAAAGGCACAGAGAAACAACCTTACGGCGGTAGGCAAGTGAATGAAGCCGAGTCGTCAGATCAGGACCAATAATATTGCTGATTCTTCTTTGGATTTTATCAAGGAGCTTCAGGTAAATAGCAAAGGCATCGGACCATATATGGTAGCAATATTCTAAGCATGGAAGGATGATAGACTTATAGATGTGCAAGACAGATTCTGGAGAGAAAAATTGTCTCGCCCAAGAAAGTGATCTGATTTCTTATCAGATGTCCTAGCTATAGATTCAAAATAGTTTTCCACTCCATGACAGCTGAGAACGTTAGCCAGAGTATGCGCAACGAGTTAATTTCTTGGAGGATAGCATCAGCCATGAAGGCAGAGAGGTGTCTCTCAGATGATTAATGGAGAGCAGTTTAATTTTGAAGGCTTTAAAATTGACAAGCAATATTTTGCCTCGGATAACAGGGGTTTTGGGACCGTTTTTTTTTTTGTTTACATGAGCTGCCATTTTGGCCTTGTCTCTCTGATCCGCGTTCCTATCGAAGGAAACTATTCAGAGTAGATGCCAAGTTGAGAGCTGATATCATCAAGAAGCACGTTAATGACAAATAAAAACAGTTTAGGACGAAATATAAAGCACTGCGGACAACACGCATTAGTACGTGTTATGGTCCGGTTCCTTGTACCACGGTGATAGTCCAAGGTAGAACCAATAAATAAGAAGGCGAACACAGGTATGGAATAACACAGATATATTACAAACAGGAATATATACAGAGAAGTAGAAGTGTTAGTATGAACAATCAGGTTTAGTAGAGAGAACAATGTAGTCTCGACCAGTATCACTATTCCAATGTCTTGCAGTAATTGTCTGAACGCGACTCTGTTTCGGACTGCTTCTGACTCGACTCTTGACTCGACTTGAACTACTGACGATATTCAGTCACCCCCCCCCCACAAGGGTGTCATGTGGCACAAGTCTTTTTAACGTGGGCATTCCGAGCCCGTGGGCTCGGCCAAAAATATGCCCATTTAACCCGTATAAACGGGTTCAGGGCCGGTTTTACCTCCCCGAAGTAGACTCCGCCCTTCGGCGTAGCCTCCTTCGGGTTCCTCCCATCCGTAGGAAGAGAGCACAACCGAACAGTCGGTTCAGACTTGAACTACTGACTCGTTGCCTACTCCTGAGGCGCAGTATTTATTAAGTATGCTATAGTCCATTATTATTATTATTATTATTATTATGGGTAAGATCCCATAACAGTACGAAAGGATGTAGACGAGTGACCGTTAAGAATAACATTTCATGATTTTATAAGAACGACAAGATCAGCTCAAAAATGTGACTGAAGATACCGTGACTTTTCAGCTTGTGGAAAAGACCTGAATCCAGATCCTATCAAGGCTTTCGAGATGTCCACTGCTACAGCCCGGTCTTCACAGTCTTTATCTAGACCATAAGAGACTCTTTCCGCAATTAATATTGTTTCCTCTGTTAATTACAATCCAGACGATGACGGTGTCCTTCTTTTCTCTAAAAGTAGCACACAAAATATAGACAGGTTGAGAAAGGAACTGATAAAATTCATTAAATGTCACGAACTAAATATTACCACCACCACTAATGCTAAAGTAATGAACTTCCTCGATGTAACCTTAGACTTGAATAATCGTTAGTGTAAACCATACACAAAGGATCAATATGTCAGTAAAAATATTAAACAACTACCACAAAATTCTTAATAATTTGCATAAATCACTCCAACTGCATCAATAAGGAAATATTTGATGTGTCATAAATTAAATTTATAAATACTTTAGAAAGAGTCATAAAGTAAATTTAGAGTTTTTAGAAATAACCAACGAAGGTAAAAATAAGCAGAAAAAAAAAACAAACGCAACATTAAATGATTTAATCCATCGGTTAACCTTAATATCTAAACTAATAGCAAAAGAATTTTTCTAAGTTTAATTCATAAACACTTTAACTACTCAACAGCAATAATATTTTTTAAATCAATGTTAAGATCAGCTATAGCTGCGTTAATAACATAGACACATCAATTTCCCATCATACTAATATTATATTAATCAAAAATATTTCCGACAAAGACAACGTAAATACATCTAAAGATAAATGAATTTCAGTGCATTAAACTAGCGATGTGTATACAAAGAGATCAACAGACTGTTTTATTATTACATATATGGGAATAAGTGTGTGTACTCATACGTGCGTGTGTGAGAAAGACTGTCTTCGGGGTCACTGAAAATTTCTAATTTAAAAAAAAATAAAAAAAAAAACGTGAAAAATATACATAGAATCATTTCCTCTTATAATATATATATATATATATATATATATATATATATATATATATATATATATATATATATATATATATATACCTTTTATTATTCGAAAAAGATGTAATATCAGAATATTTGTTGTACATACAAATGCACAAACAACGAAAAAATTTATAAAATTACATTTGGATTAGAAACAATACCCAATATGTTAAATAATAAAAAAAAAAATAAAACGACTTAAAATATTGCCTAACATAAAAGCTAAACGTATCTTCTTATCATTCTAAATAATTAAAAAATTATGAATTATCACAGAAAATAGCACAGAATATATATATATATATATATATATATATATATATATATATATATATATATATGTATATATACATATATATATATATATATATATATATATATATATATATATATGTATATAATTATAAAAGTGAAAATTGAAGTCAACACTTAGAGGCGACAGGCTGTTTCATGCTAGACGCAATCGTCAGTCTAACTGTTGACTTCAATGTTCACTTTTATATTTACACACCCCCTATCTCTAATATTGATCACTTTATCCCATAAATATACCACATCTTTAGATTATTTTTCTTCATATATATATATATATATATATATATATATATAATTACATAATTGGTAATACCGTTTAAAACACAACCCATGAAGACTGAAAATTTTAACAAGAAACATCGATGTCGGAATAAGATTGATATTTAAAAGTTAAGTATTCATTTCATAAATTATAGGCATATTTATATATGTATATGTGTATGTGTGTGTGCATGTGTTCGCGTGTATGTATGTATATAAATAATCAGTTACTTTTCCTTGCATTTTGATTGAATTCCTCAACATTTTCCTAACATATTTTATGATCATCAATATATATATATATATATATATATATATATATATATATATATATATATATATATATCGTTGTTGTCAGAAAATCATCAATTATTTTCACGCAGATTGCAAAAAATACCAAAGAAAAGATTGAAAAACCTTCACGCATTTCAATAAATGATATATATAAAAAAAATATATATATATATATATATATATATGTTTGCATGTACACACACACATATATACATACTTACATGCAGTCATACATGCATTCACACACACGCACACACACACACACACACACACACACATATATATATATATATATATATATATATATATATATATATATATATATATATATATATATATATAAGAAAACTGTTTGCGTACACCGGCGTGGCTCTAAAGAACTTTTTCTTCAATTTACACATAATTATATTTCCGCGTTCCATTTGATGAATGATTTTGTTAATATCAATTTCTTTTCGACTTTCTATTGATCCTCCGCCTTACGTTTCTCTCTGAATCTCTCCCGACCTAATATCTATCTATCTATCTATCTATCTATCTATCTCTTTGTCTGTTTTTCTTTCTCATTTTCATCTTTGCTGATAATGCGTTTGGGCTATGGGTTTATATTTCCGGTGATCGCGTCCCCTATTGCATGTCAGTTACAATATGGCAGCAAATCATGTTTTTTTATTTCTTTCTTTTTGCATTCTTCTGAAAGAAAGACATATTAGGAACCAAATATGAGTTCGGAGCAGGAAACTCATATTCCAATAAAAGGACGTGAATTTAACACACAGACACACACACACACACACACACACACACACACACACACACACATATATATATATATATATATATATATATATATATTGACCGCGTAATGAAACTAAATCCATTTTTTTACATTGTATTTAGTGGTGACTACTTAACGAGTACATTGAAATTTTCCCATGAGATTTCGGATGGCAACTACGCAATTTGCGGCAAGAACAGCTTAGACATCTTGGGATATCACGGCTTTTATTTGCGTTTCATTAAATTTGTCAATCCCTATTTACACGGTTATACTCTCGCATTGCAATCATCAGATTGTGACCAACGGCGTTTCAAAAATTGTTTAGCTTTTGGAATTTCTACACTGAAGTTGGATGGGCATGACATACCTAGGTGATTGGAGTTTGAACAAAGAAGCAGCGCGATTCGTATGGCATCTGTTCACACTGTCAGTGTGGAAACAACTGAATCTCACCCCGGGTCTGACTGAACTTGTGCGTGTTTTCCTGAGTGTATATATATATATATATATATATATATATATATATATATATATATATATATATATATGTGTGTGTGTGTGTGTGTGTGTGTGTTTGTGTGTGTGTGTGTGTGTGTGTGTAAAAATTTAAATTAAATTAAACAATAACAATAAAAATATCAAAAACATCATATATATATATATATATATATATATATATATATATATATAATGATTTTAATTCACATACTTTTATATAAATATCGGTTCGCCGCTTTGAAACACATATTGCGTGTGTGTGTGTGTATTTTCATATATTAATATAAAAATATAAATATGTATTGTGAGACCGGAAACTACCTACACAATAGACTATTCCAGGCCTATATTAAGTAGGCGACATAGCACTCTAGAGAGTGACATAGAGAGTGACAGTGAGAGTCTAGTACGACTAACATATGAGAGTCTTGTACACTAACATATAGTAAGCTCCGCTTACACTATCTCTGTAACCTGTTGTTAATATATCTTTCTTACATCTAATCCGTGTTCCGTGTTTTACTCCTGTGGTCTCAACTTTGGCCCCACATCAGTGGCGACGAGGATTCTAGAAACGCACTCACTCATCAATATGTAAATGTAAAATCTAAAGTGTTAATGAATTTTTTATTTCATTTATATTTTAATACTAGAAACGTTATTCTTGTCCGTGTGTACACACACACACACACACACACACACACACACACACACACACATACACACACACATACATACATACATATATATATATATATATATATATATATATATATATATATATATATAAGCTTGTCAATTAAATGATTGGTTTTATATTGAGCACTTCGTCTGCAGATTTTCGATTGTGTGTGTGTGTATGCTTGTGATATTTCATAACTTATTATGGCATACTTGAGGAGCAATTATTTAGGATCATACATTCGCCATTGTAACTGTTTCCCCGAAACGGAAATTATGTCTAACACAGCCTAGTATAGATGCAATATATACTACGTTTATTAGTTCATAATGTGGACCGGTATAAAAATTATGACCTGTGATAAATATCTTTTAAAGAATTTTCGAAATTAGAACAGATTTTCTTTTATTGGTTCAAAAACCTTTCATTTAAAATTATCTTTCTGGTATTCCGACACAAACAAATCAAAATTGTTCCGAGTATAAAATAAAGCTAATGTCATCACAACTGCTGTTTTGCTTAACTTTCTCGTTACCAAATCAAACGGAATAAAATAATAGAAAATATTAACTCATAATTATTAAATCTTTATGACTGGTACAAATGAATACAAAAGTTGCGTGTTCTTTAATAAAAAATAAAGACCTTATGTCATCTTAAATGTTTTGTTGCTTAACAACGCAAAAAACACCGTATATGTTATTGAAAATAATTTTTTCCATGTTATACTAAATTTTGTTATTATTTAACTCCACAATGATAATGCACTTTAATTAGAAATATAGATTGGGTATAATCCTAAATGTTATTTAACACTAGAAATGAATGTGTGAAGTCACCCAGAGATCCAAGAAAGAAAAATACTTGTTACTTGTGTGTGTTACTCAGCGGAACTTTTGCAAATTGATGTGTAATGGTCTCTTAAATATTGAATTTTAATGTGAAATCAATAGTAAAAGCAAATTTATTACATTTATAACAGTAGTACAGATTTATAAGGTGAACTGTTTCAAACAGAAATATTTATAGCGGTAGTTACCATAGTGAGGCAGTTGTAGGCCGACATTGATACATAGCTCAAGCATACTACCTTACTTACCAGTGCCGTTACACCACATGATTTGTTAGCTTTTTTGTACCTTTTGTATTAGACGACCCCAATATCTATCTTTCTATCTGGCTGTCTGTCTATCTCTCTTGATCTGTTAATAATTATCTATTTCAGACTGTTCATATCTATCTATCTATCTATCTTTTGGTAGTTTGTATGTATCTCATTCTGTTAATATTTATCTATAATAATAATAATAATAATGATTTGTTCTCATGAGTACAGCCGACACCTTACGAAAGGCTTTGTCTATGTAAAATATGTTTTCTTTTTCCAGTGGAAAATGTCATGATGCCATTTCTAATATTAGGTCCGTGAGCGGGACCCGGAAAGAAATGAGTACACATCAGAAATCAAAAGAAATATAATAATAATAATAATAATAATAATAATAATAATAATAATTAACAGATCGTTAATGCCAAATAAAATATACACGTCAGTAAATTACTGGAATTTAACGCGTTTGTATACAAGCTGATCTTTGTATTGGGTTGGCCAAAAAGTTCTTTCGCTTCTCAGCAAATTGACTTATTAAACTAAATGGACATTTTAGCCAACACTAATGGGATTTGGGGATAAATCTTTCTGACCTTAACAGGCAGTATATATAATTTGAATTTGTATTTATAAGTATTTCGAACTTATTTCATATATCTATCTATCTATCTATCTATCTATATATCTATCTATCTATCTGTCACTATTATTATAATAACAACAACAGATAGTTAATGCCTAAAAAGTACGTAATTATAAAATAAATGACGGGTGTTTAATATGTTTAAAGATAAGCAGATTTCTGCAAATAGATTTTTAAGGAATAAACTTATCTAACCCTGATGAGCAGTATATCTACTAAAGTTGAATTAGGATAAGTATTTTGAATTTTATCTATGACGCTATCTATTACTCCACCGTGCCTCATGAGAAGTAAAACATGCCTTTCGTAGTTTTAACAAATTTCGATATCCTTCTTTAATGTAGTATTTTCTTGACAGGTGGTATGGCCCTGATGGCTGTAGCATCAACAATTCCTAAAAGATGTTGTGCATCACAGAAAAAAAACGACTACATTAGCGGCCCTTAGAAGACACTGAAAATGCCTGTGCAGCAATCCGACTGAACGCTTTGGCCAACGTTACCCAAGCAGTAGTTTGCCATACTTATAAATGACTGGAACTTAAAGGCCATCATTTTCGGTAAATATTGGGATTGTAAACTCCAAAAGTAACTTGGATTAATCTCGTAATGGCTGAATAAGTTTATACATTTACAAACATTGGAGGCTGGCTCCTTACACGAAAAAAAGGACAAAATCCTACCACACGGTGCCGAATTTTTTCACAGGCCCCATAAGATGTTTATGAAGCGTCTTTGCATATTAATATCTGCTGTATAAACTACTTTCATGAGGTGGTCCCACAGATAAAAATACAAGGGATTGAATTCCGGGCAACGTGTAGGTCATGGAACCGGTCATCCTCTTCCTGTCTATCTTTCAGGGTAGATGTTAGCCAGTGTATCGCAAACAATCTGCGTAAAATCTGCTAGAGCCCTATCAGGCATAAACCACATTTATTTTCTTTTTTTTAGTGTTCAATACCGAGTCGTCTAGGCCGTTTAGTGATACGGTTAGATCAGCTTACGGGATATGGTAGGGGACATTTTCCTGTGTTTGGGATAGGAAGTTTAGAGTTTCCCGGTTCAGCCCGTTCAGTTGAATCACTGGACACTGGTTGTGGTTCAGTATCATCTGATTTTGTAGTTATTCCCATCTGAATCCGGTATAGCGTTACTTGAGATTATTGTAACTGCCTCAGGTTCAGAGATTATCATTCCTTTTCTGGCAATGTGTATATTAGAGTGTATATAGCTTGGCATACTAAATATGCCAAATAATTTACTTAAGCTTGTCTCGACACGCAAAAAGGAAAGCGAGATGACTATATTCATCGATGATAGTCAATAAATATGTTTCTACATCGATTTGCAGGAAGCAGTCCCTTGAAATTAAATTCAATCTTTCGAAGTGTTGAGTGACTTTCATCCATTTGCTTCTTCCTCTCAAATCCATGTTTTTTCTTCGGCACACATATCACATATTTCAGTTATTCTTTTCTATTCCGCTGTTGAGTAAGGCAAATTTCTCGACCTGATAAAGTGCATCATTCTTGATACTCCAAGATGACAGAAATTATTATATAACACCTTAAGGTCGATACTTACAACAGACGTGCAATATACTCTCGTTAACACATCTGTGCACACGTTTTTATGCCTGGTCAATATCTGATACCATATTTGTAAGTGGAAAGTTCAGTTCACCAGCGATGAAGTTTATAGCTTTTTGTCTTCAAAGCTTTATGCATATCGAAAATGTAGGATACAGATTTTTGGTCCGTGACAAGAATAAAATATTTCCCTTCTAGGTAATGACACCCTTCAATGATTGCTTCGATGATCGCGTTTGTTTCTTTCTTTTCTGGGGAGTGGTTACTTTCAGAGGGGCTTAGAGTTCTGGACCAGTAGAACAGAACTGACTCCTTGATTTAGCGTCGCAGCCAAGCACTTCTTTCTGACAATTAAGCAACTCGTTCCTCAATCCCGACACTTACTTCTAGGGTGATAAATGCCTCTGCAGAAAAAGAAACTTTCAGTTAAAAGAGATTTGCTAGCAGCGGATGTCTGAGAGTCGGCCTCAATTTGATTTTCCTCTTGCTGAAAAGTTAAAACATTAGCTCGAGGTTTCGATAACGACGCCGCTTGATAACTTATTTCGGTATCAGCTGAATAGGCTTCAGAATGTAGAATAGCGCTGTCTACGGTTCGAGTTTGATTTCCAGCTTCTGTGTGGGTGAGAGTTTTGTTTTCAACAAGTTTCTAATGAGAAACAAATGCGTATAAACCTGAAATAAAGGCATCTCTAATAATTTCCTCTTTGTAAACTTGAGCGAGAAAATCATTGAATTTACAGTCCTTCGAAAGAACATACAATGCTTGAAGATATTGATCCAAGGTTTCTACAGCCTGTTGAGTTCTGGTTGCAAGTTCATACCTGGCGTATATCTTACCTTTTCATTGGACGAGAGCTCTCTTTAAAATTTTAATGCCTTCTTTAAATTTAGTACATTCGCTGAACGCTTCGTGTATATATGACGATACTCAGTTTATAAGAATATTCGACTCCTCAGCCTCAATATGGTTCAGGAAGTTTTAAAATGTTCGGTACCAATGATTCTATATTTTCTCTTCCACGAGGATCTTACTATCTTGATCCAGAATTTTCGCTTTTAGTTGACTGTCACATGTTGATATCTGAGACAAAAAATTAGTAGTGAATAATGTGGTAAGCTATAATTAGCTAAAAGTATTAGCTACATTTTCTCTAGTATTATAGTATTCAAGGTCAGGACTAGTGGTATCGCCGCTGTCACAACCGAAGTGACACAAGGTCGAGGTTTAAAGAGTGCCTATCGGTCACACAGAAGAAGCACTTGCCGTTTTGAGGACGCTTCAAGCGCGGGTAATAAAACTACGCCACTCCAGAAGGAGAGGTACTGCTTTTGGCAAAGCCCCCTGAACTTGGGCATACCAATCCAGACCGGTCAGGACAGGTGATATTTTCCAGTATGCTCATGTTGCAACCGGATGTGACAAAAGGTCGAGGTTTAAAGAGGCTCTATGAGCCGTACCGCAAAAAAAAAAAAACCTCAGCACTTCCCATTTTGTGGAAGCCTCAGGCGACGGACAATAAACATATCCCCTTTCTGAGGGAAATGTCAAGCCGCGGAGAGGCCCTCCTGGAGAGTCTGCTAAAATTACAAGAATACCAATCACAACGAAGTTCAGGACAAGTGTAGTTATCAGCTGTATCGACCGCTATTTATAAGGTGGAGATTTGCATATGAATAAAACAGCTGTCATATCAGGGCTGAAGATGCACAGTCCCCAATTGTCCGAGCGATCTTTTGCTATAATGGGTAATTTTCCAGCATAAAACACTTCTCCCACAGAGTGATCGTTGTTATCCTCCTGCTGTTTTATCCCTATTTCAGTGGCACATTTTCTGACGAGCTACATTCCGTAGTCCCACCAGTTCGAAGCATTAAAACTGGGGCTCGCTAATCCCCGTACACAGGGATGAATCATCCATTTGTATTTCTACAGTAAGAAGAAAATTCGATTCGGACAGATATCCTTCCCAAGAACTGCAGTTCTCGAACAAATCGAACGACTTCTTCAATAAACTTAAACTTTATATATTTTAATAGTCCCATGATCTTCCGTTTTACAATTCATTACGCTCATCCAACACCTCTACCATGTGTGACTCTTATGCCTTTAAACGGTTA
Organism: Acanthosepion pharaonis; assembly: GCA_903632075.3. NCBI lineage: Eukaryota > Metazoa > Mollusca > Cephalopoda > Sepiida > Sepiidae > Acanthosepion > Acanthosepion pharaonis. The sequence goes on from CAHIKZ030005535.1 coordinate 182,670, forward strand.
AACATGAGAATAAACAATATTACTAATATATGTATGATATGCGTTTAAATTTATTTACATTTATTTACAAAGATAGATACAGTTTTGTGTATATGTGTGAGGTTGAGTCAATATGGCTATGTGTTATGTAAAACCTCTTTGAAATATAACCGGGTAATTTCTGTGCTCAGGCGCCATTGCTTTTTTGATCGTACTGAGAGACATCAATTTCCAACAGACTGCCGCTACTGGCACGACCCAGCAACGTCATAATTTGCTGCGAGTCTAATGTCAGAAGATATTTAATTTTTTTTCCCCAGTATATCTGCCGTCGAAACACCTGACGTGTTCTCAGTTGGAATAGCGATATTCACACTTTGTTACCCGCCACGCAATTACCAAAAATATAGTTTTTTTTTTCCTTTCTGAAGGAAATTGAAAACTTCTTTGCGTATTTGTGTCGACACAAACCTGCATTTCGAGACATATTTTTTACACACGCACGCAAACAAAACACCCCCCCCACACACACACATACATATATATATATATATATATATATATATATATATATATATATATATATATATATATATACAGGTGTATATATTAATGTATACATAGACAAATATATAAAGAAAGAGCTAGATAGAAGGAGAAGAGTGTGAGGGAAACACTATTATATATGAAGATATTTGGTTGGCATGTACATGAAATGGGAGTAATTATATATATATACATATTATACATAAAATATATATATATATATATATATATATATAAACACACTTATATACATACAAATACATGTATATATATATATATATATATCTTAGAACTTATACAAAACAAGCATATATGGTTAAAAATTCATTCATATATATATATATATATATATGTGTGTGTGTGTGTGTGTGTGCGTGCATACATACATATATGCACTCACTCATACATATATATGCCTCTGTATATATAAGTTTTGTAGTTTTCCTAAATTTTGAAACACATTAAGTACAAATATTTTACTCTGATCTATGATTAGTAACGCACGTATGCGTGGATTCATATATATATATATATATATATATATATATATATATATATATATATATATATATATATATATATATATATATATATATAGTGTGTGTGTTTGTGTGAATTAAGCAAAATATATATAGATACAAACAACCATGCATTTGAAAATAAATATTTCATAAATCTTAGGTGTTAATAAAACTGTGCTTAATGTAGTAATACAGAACTATAAAGTAGATATTCATAAATATTTATATCACATTACACCGAGCACAGTTTTATATTTTGGCATACCAAATTAATATACTCTATAACGTTGCTTCCAAGAGACACAGAATTTTTTTAAAATACTAGCGATCGTAACGAATAGTTCATCACCATTATAAGAATCTGACGATTGTAATGAGCATGAAACTAGGCGTCGTACATTCAGCGTAAGGTAGTATGCATGCATATATATATATATATATATATATATATATATATATATATATATATATATATATATATACGTACGTCTCTCGTAGGTAGAGCACTTTGAAAGAAAGCGAAATTTAGCTGCTGGTAATTAAAGCTAAAATCTCTTCGTTATGAATTGAGCACTCTGGTAGCCAGTATTACTTATATCTCTTATACAATGCGTAAAAAAATCTCCGTTGCGTGTGCTGATAGCCTACGGGTGAGAAACTCCGACTGATATTAAATCGATCGTGTTTTCGATCCTGGCTTGAAGCAATCACATGTCTAGTCACACGGCTGAACTGTGACTCAGCGAAACAGTATGTCTATGAATCCCTATATATATATATATATATACTTCAGGAAATAGATCAGTATGTTTCGCTAACTTGGGTTAACCTTATGATATACCCAGGCATTTTATATGAATTGACCTACTAATGGTTTATGTGAAAAAAAAAAAAAAATCGATATATTATTTTTAAAAATAAAGAAAAAAACTCACGGTGTTGGATGTGAAGAAGAAGAAGAAGAAGAAGCAGGAGGAGGAGGAGGAGGAGGAATAGAAGAAGAAGGAGGAGGAGGAGGAATAGAAGAAGAAGAAGAAGGAGGAGGAGGAGGAATAGAAGAAGAAGAAGAAGCAGGAGGAGGAGGAACAGAAGAAGAAGGAGGAGGAGGAGGAATAGGAAAAGAAGAAGAAGAAGAAGGAGGAGGAGGAGGAATAGAAAAAGTAGAAGAAGGTGGAGGAGGAGTAGGAGGAGTTTATATAACGTTAAGTAGACCTTGACAAAATTAACATTATCTTTCTCTTTCAGATATATTGAGTTTATTGCCATTTCAAATTCTAATTTTAGACACGGAATTAAAAAATAAACTCGGTCTGCTCTTGCCACAAGATTCAACATATCGCGACTCGAAGATAGCGAGCTTTTGGAAAGCCATCAGTTTTTAGATTAGAAAAAAAAATAGATATACGTGTACCTTACTGATATATAGCCATATTTTTGCACACCTAGGTTTTGGTTTTACGTTTATTAGCTTGAGGTAGGGTAGCCGTGAAAAACTGGAGTCATGTTATAGCATCCCCCAGTAATACAGGATCACTTCCATCGCCTTCAACGTAGTGGATGCGAATGACAAAATTATATCTTCCAGTGTATGTACTCGAGCAGGATATTAATTCCTCTCTCATGATACCCGTCATCTGGAGAGTTTTGACGGTCATTCACCTGGCTTACGATGTTTCCAAGCGTAAACAAATCTAAGCGCAGTACTAGATTGGCAAGACGGCCTCATCGTTCTAACATTAAAATTGCTAGATGTAACCGTATGTTCTATGCTAACAGTTTCTTTTCTCGCACGACACGCTTGTGGAATTCTTCAGGTCTAATTGTTTTCCAGTCAGGTTTGAGCTTCAATAATTTAAATGCAGGGTCAATCGTCATCCTCGGTCTCCTTGAATCCTGTTTCTTTTACTCTCTTTTACTTATTATAACTTCTTTTTTCATATTATGCTTTCAGCAATCGCTTACGTCTTAGCGGTTCTATCAGCTTTTTTAGGGTGAAATGATTTATGAAGATAGTGATTCCAATGAAGAAAGGGAATTCAGATTCAAAAATTGCGGACATGTTCCTTGTTATCTTTAATTCGATTTTCGATGGTATAAGCTGGTAAATAAACAGATATAAAACAATATTAAATTTATTAATCAATATGATCAAGAAAGGCAATACTGATCAAATGATATGTTTATTGGTATAAAATAACTTTTATGGCAATAACCATATCATTTGATTAATTCGTAAATTGCTAAGATATATACACAAATATGCATATATATATATATATATAAATATATACATATATATATATATATATATGTGTGTGTGTGTGTGTGTGTGTGTGTGTGTGTGTACTGGGTGTAACAGTAAAATTATCCAAATCATGTAAAAGCAAAATTGTCCAATTGTTAGATTAGGTTTTGAAACATTGTATCTTAGAAATAATTAAAGTTATATAACTGGAATTGCCCAAGGTTTCTATTACACAACTGGACTCTACTTTGAGCAATAAGACTGTGTAATTACTATCAAAGCTTACGGACACCTCGACGTGGTGTAATGGTTAGCAAGCTTGTCTTGCTGGATCAGTTACTACTGAAAAGTGAGTTCGATCCTCACTGGATGCCCCATACTTTTGGCCTTGTGTCACATCTAAGCTACGCTTGGAAAATCTCTATGTTGGGCACCCCGAGGCGGTGTAATGGTTAGCAATCTTGTCTCGCTTGCACAATTACGAATAAGTAGTGAGTTTGTTCCTCACTGGGTGCCCTATACTTTCGGCCTTGTGCCACATCTAAGCTACGCTTGGAAAATATCTACTCTCAAAGCTTAACAGAGGAATCGTGAAGAAATCTATCATAAATGAAAATGACATGTTCATCATTAATTAATCATAGCTAAAGACCGGATTCTCATGACGGATTGAAATAACGTTGGAATATATATATATATATATATATATTCCATGATCATTATTCAAGATGATCTTCACCGTCTGTAGTCTTCTAAATTTCTGTCCTAGAGTAACATGATGCCTCACATGTTTCATGTACGATTTTTTCACGACTATTTGGACTGTGATAGTTGAAACTCATCGCTCACGTACCATATTATTGATCAAGTTGGATATTTTCTAATTAATCTCTTTAGCTCGAAGTTAAAAATGATATCCTACTTCCTGTTGTGACCACCTGATTCAGTTTTCCTTTCTACTTTTCCTAATTTTTGAAACTTATCAAGCGTTCTCTTGATAGTTCTTGAATGAACTTTAAGGATCGAAGCCAGTGTATGAATTTTGGTACTATTACTGAAGACCGGAATGAGATTTTTCCTCTCACCATTGCTCATTTTGGAAGACAGTGGGACTGAGACAAAATGATTTTAACCTGTTTTCTTTTTAACTGAATAACTCAAATGTTTTTTTCATTGATCCTTACGACAAGATAACTAAGCGTTTTATCTAATATCGTGGAAAAGAAAAACTCAATAGTTTAGAGCTTGGTAGATATTGAATATTTTTTTGAGGGGGGGGTTACACCTGATATATATATATATATATATATATATATATATATATATATATCTCTACTTCTCTCTGTCTCTCTCTCTCTCTCTATATATATATATACATACATCTCTGTCTCCCTCGCTCTCTCTCTATCTATCTATCTATCTATCTATCTATCTATATATATATATATATATATATATATATATTCATGCATGTATTCTTATATCTATGTATGTATGTTTATATACTAGATAGAGAAAAATATAGGTTTTGAAGCTATAAAATTGAAACTACAATGCACATTATTCCCGAATCTAATCTGCTTCGAAATAGTCAACTTGTGCATCTTCTGAATCCTCTAACTTCATACAACGCCATTTCCCTTGATGTAAGCATTACTGAAACTCCTTAATCTTGGACAGCATGCAGCTGTCTTGTCGCATTCTTTTCGAGTTCCTCGATGTCTTGAAATTTTGTCCCTTCTAACTGGGATTGAATTTTTGGAAAGAAGAATAAATAAGACGCAATGGTTGTGATCTGATTAAAATAGAGGCCGTAAGATCTGGAGAATGTGGTACTTGACAAAAACTGCTGCCCAAGCCGTGGTCGCTGATGGAACCATTACACTCTTTTCTCGCAAGTATTTCTGTAAACAACGAGAGTGGCCGTGAACGTTATATTTTAGTGTTTATAAGCGACAGAAAGTCAATAGTAGCAACTGTTAGCAGGTTAATAAAAGTCTCCACCCGAAGATTACATAAATGTTCCGGTTTTTTGATTGTAATTTTTTTTTTTTTTTTTTTTGGCTAAAATTGAAACGAAATGGTAATTTACTCAAAGAGACGTTGTTAATTTTACAAAACGCCAAATGTAAAGAAAATCATAAATTCCGCCGTAATAATGGGAAATGTTGAAAATGGCAAAAACTGTATGGAAAGGAGAAAGCAATATCGTGTTTCGGAGAAAGAAAGAAAGAAAGAAAGAAAGAAAGAAAGAAAGAAAGAAAGAAAGAAAGAAAGAATGACAAATAATCTAGCGTTTTTGGAAAGTAATAAGAATGGATTTGTTGAGAAAGAAAGAAAGAAAGAAAGAAAGAAAGAAAGAAAGAAAGAAAGAAAGAAAGAAAGAAAGAAAGAAAGAATAAAAATAGAGATATTCCAGAAATAGTGCAAAACCTGCAACATCTGTAGAAAAGGTCTGAGAGATAGTGGGGAAGATCAAATCTAAAGAAAGAAAGAAAGAAAGAAAGAAAGTTGAAAAAGAAAAGAAAGAAAGAAAGAAGATTTAATAATTAATGACATAATTTGAAAATGTTAGAAAAATGTATAGATTGGAAATATCAATTTTCGGATGAAGAAAGAAAGAAAGAAAGAAAGAAAGAAAGAAAAAAGAAAGAAAGAAAGAAAGAAAGAAAGAAAGAAAGAAAGAAAAGGAAATAAAAAAAGCTGAAATAGAGTCAAAAGGAAGATATCATGAAAAATGGAGGTTGTTAAAATTGTCCATATATAATTCATCTAAATCGGCTACTTTTCGATCATTTCTGATCAGACGAGATCTTTGATGATTTTTAAAATATTAAATAATAAAAAAAATATACTACTTTTTTAAGCTATGTTAAAACAGTTTCAAAGTAGATTTTATCTTTTATTTCAAAGGAAACAAATACTGAAACAGAAATATGTCCAAGCAGAATTAACTTTGGCTAATCTCAATGGGTATAGGAAGCATTTCTGCTTGCACAAAGATGGTTGAAATCTTGTGAATAAAAAGACAAGTCCTAAATACTTTAATGTAAAGCGGAATATGCCACGCTTAAAATGTTGTATTTGACACATAAGAAACTTTTCCCACAGACAGGATTCTCAATTAAGTTTTTACCAATCAAAATGGATATATTGCATCATGCGTGATGCGATATATGCATTGCGTGACGTGACTGGTCTCATCCTTTCCAGTAAGATATAAATCTCTTGGTAATGTTATGTTTTTCAGACAATATATAAGGAATATTTTAAACAGTTTTAACTGATTTTTAATATTAATTGTGTTTTATGGATTAAGATCTCAAAAAAATATCAAAGATCCTTTCAATAAGAGCTGAGTGAAAATCTAGCCGCCCTAGAGGAATTATAACACCTGTTTCTTTCGTCACATATTTTAGAACTTTTCTTTATTCAAGTTATATTCTTTTTTAGTCTATTAGTGTTTTTCATTTTGTTTTTCTTTCTTCCTCCAAAATCTTAACTTCCTTTCCTTATTTTCATAAAAACAAGTTTTTTTTCTCCAAAATTTGCTCTTCCTCTTTTATCTTCTTCTTAGAAACGCTTTCATTCTTTTTGTTTTATTTTCTGTCGTCTTTAATTCTTTCTTTCTACAAAATCTGATCTCCCTTCTTTCATATTCACATAAACACGTTATTTCTTCTTTCTTTCTTTCCATCTTTCTTTCACTCAAATTTCCCCGCTTCATCTTCATAGAAATTCTTTTTCTTCCTTCCTTTCTTTCTTCTTCCTAATCTGATCTTCCTATCTTCATCTACATAAAAGCCCAATTTATTTCTCTTTCTTTCTTTCTTTCCATGTTTCTTTCACCAAAATTTGATCTTCTCCTCTTCATCTTTATAGAATTACGTTCTTTCTTTCTTTCTTTCTTTCTTTCTTTCTTTCTTTCTTTCTTTCTTTCTTCCAAATCTGATCATTCTCTTTTCATCTTCATCGAAACACTTTCATTCTTTCTGTTATACTTTCTGTCCTCTTTCATTCTTTCATTCTACAAAATCTGA
>CAHIKZ030005535.1:195000-227500 GCA_903632075.3 Acanthosepion pharaonis
CTATACATCGAAATATGTCTCAATATATATATATATATAAATATATATATATATATATATAATTATTTATTCAAAGATTATAACATAAATATGTTATACAATCACTACAAAAATAGCCATTTTGTTTCAACCCCTCCTGTGTTTTATAAAGTGATCATGTTGAATGTAGAATAAATGGTTTTAAAATTTTCAAACTAATTAACGATCCTTCACAAGAAGTAAACGCTGTTACATAAGCTAGAGTGACCAATCAAAACACAAGTATAGTAGAATTCAAAAAACTTGACAACGATATATATATATATATATATATATATATATATATATATATATATATATATATATATATATATCACAAATTGCGTAGTGTTAGTAAAATAGTCCTCGATCAATATAATAGAGCCATAAACTATATATTAATATATATATATATATATAAATGAAAAATGTGCTATATTTCTGGGATAAAGTGCTCAATATCAGAGAGAGAGCGTATGTAAATATAAATATAAAAGTGAACATTGAACTCAACATTTAGAAGTGACAGGCTGACGATAGCGTCTAGCATGAACCAGCCTGTCGCTTCTGAGTGTTGACTTCAATGTTTACTTTCATATTTACATTAATATATATATATATATATATATATATGTGTGTGTGTGTGGATTTTCATGCAGAACTAATCATCAGGTGCTGAATTAATACTGAACATTTCATAATTTAAATTTTCTTAGAGATATCTGGTTATCCATAGGATGCGGCAGTCGCTATTCTATACTAGGATTGTGTGTTTTTTTATAATTATGTTTTAAAATAAATTAAACGTAAATAAAAAACACAAAGTTACGTTTATTAAATTCCGTTTATTTTATTTTAAACAAAATTTTAAAAAACAAACAATAAAATATAGTTCTGAGGTATGCAATATTTATGGATAAATTGCTGAATATCAGAGATAGAGCAAATTTAAATTTTATACTGATGTCAACACAGGGAATCGAGCGTCTGTTTTATGTCTGTGCACCATCTTCAAGCCATCAAATTTAACTCAATACTTATTTCTTTTTTCTTCCATATTTAATTTATATTGAAGCTTAAATAAAAACGAAGCATGTTCAATTCATAAAAGTTTTTTTTGTTCCTATATATATATATATATATATATATATATATATATATATATATATATATATATAGTGGGGGAAATAAATATTCGTACACATGAAAAATTTTATTTTTATAAATGTAAAAGCCTTAACTAAAACTAATTATGATACATTTTATGTGTAAAGCTACATTTTATTAAAAATAGTAATAAACTTAATTAATTTTTATTCTAACAGAAATTAATGCATTTTTTCATTTTAACTGATGAAAAAAGTATTCGTACAAAATCAAAAATAGCATAATAATTTAATACTTTGTAGAATATCCTTTATTGAGTTCAACAGCTCCCAGTCTCTTCCTGTACGTCTCAACTAATGATTTGCACACATTGAGTGGTATTTTGTCCCATTCTTCTTGGCATATTGTCTTTAAATTCTTGATATTTGTCGGTGCTCTTTTCCCAATTTGAATTTTCAAATATCGCCATAAATTCTCGATTGAATTCAAGTTTGGGGACTGACTTGACCATTGCAAGACATCAACGTTACTTTCAGCTAACCTCTTCCTTGTAGATCTAGCGGAATGCTTAGGATCAGATCATTATCCTGTTGGAAAACCCAATCAGGAGGTAGCCGAAGTCTCTCAACAGAACGCATTAAATTGTCTTGCAGGATTTTCTAGTAGTTTTCGTCATTTATCTTACCATCTATTATTGATATACTGCCAACACCTTTTGCAGAAAAACGGCCCCAGATCATGATACTGCCACGACCAAACTTTAGAGTTGGCAACGTGTTTTTTGGTAAGTATGTTTCACCGTCCTTCCTCCACACATGATTTCGATAATTATGACCAAACAACTCTATTTTAGTTTCATATGCCCATAGTACTTTTTCCCAAAACGAATATTCTTTATCCTGATGCTCTCTAACGAATTTTAGCCTAACATCTCTGTGTCGTTTCAAGAGGAGTAAAGTCTTCCTTGGGATGCGCGATTCCAGACTGTTTTTGTGTAGTTCATTACTTATTGTACTCTTGGTTACTTTAATCCCTAATGCACGCAGATGTTCCTGCAGCTCTTCTCGGGTAACCTGTGGATTTTGTTGGATCTGGCGTCCTAAAATCCTTGCTGATCTTAGAGAAATCTTCCTCGGAGCACCTGTTCGTCTTTGGTTTTCGACGCTATTACGAGTTTTAAACCTTGCTGTGAACAAAGCAATTGTAGTAAAAGGAATATTCAGGTAATTAGAAATCGTTCTATAACTGTTCCCATCTTTTCAAAGAGACAAAATGTGTTGTTTTTGTGAAATAGTCAATTCTTTAACTTTAGGCATTATTAGAAACTTCTCGTAAGACAAGAAATTGCAGAATGCTCTGATAATGGCTAATAGCGTTAACTATAATTGCTGATAACATTACTGGAACATTCTAGATTATACTTTTTTCATAATTAATTGATTATTTTATTCTGTTAATTGATTTGTACGAATACTTTTTTCAACAGTTAGAATTAAAAAATGCATTAATTTCTGTTAGAATAAGAATTAATTAAGTTTATTATTATTTTTTAATAGTATGTGTCTTTATACATAAAATGTGCTGAGATTTGTTATATTTAAGGCTTTTTACATTTATAAAAATACAATGTTTCAAGTGTACGAATATTTATTTCCTGTATATATATATATATATATATATATATATATATATATATATATATATATATATATATATATATATATATATATTTTCAAGTGTACGAATATTTATATATATATATATATATATATATATATATATATATATATATATATATATATATATATATATATATATATATATATATATATATATACATATATATATAATATATATATATATATATATATATATATATATATATGAAATAAATACTTTAAACATATGTATGTATACATACCAGGTGTAACCCCGAAATATTCAATTGTTAGATTCAGATCTGAACCGTTGTATCTTAGAAATGAAATATCTTACTGAAATTTTCCAAGATTTTTATAACACTACTGGGCACTACTTTGACCAATAAAAATGAATAATTATTCTCCAAGTTTAACAGATGAATCGTGATGAAATCGATCATAAACTAAAATGACATGTTCATCATTAATTAATCATAGCTAAGGATCGGATGCTAATGAAGGATTTTTATATATATATATATATATATATATATATATATATTTCCAGGATCATTTTCCAACTTATTCAAGAGAATCTTCACCGTCTCTCACCATTGAAACATTTGTTCTAGTGTAAGAAAGTGCCACAAACATTTCAAGTACGATTTCATTTTCAAGTCTTTTTTGCACTGTTCTCTGGAGTGTTATAGCTAAATCTCCTCTCTCACTTGCCAAAATTCTTATCGATTGAATTGGATCTTTTCTAATTGATCTCTTTAGCTCTAAGTTGTAATGATGATCCTTCTTGTTCTTGGAACCTCTTGATCCAATATGCCTCCCTATTTTTACTTTGTTTTTAAACTTATTCACCGTTCTCTTGATGGTCCTTGAATGCGCTTTGAATAGGGAAGCCAGTGAATGAATGTTGGCATTAATACTGTAGGCCTGAATGATCTTTTTTGCTCTCACCATTGTTCATTTGGGATGACACTGTGTCTGACACAAAACGATTTTAATCTGTCGTCATTCTAGATGAATAACTCAGCAGGTTCTCAAGGTCGCTAAATGTCTTACCTAAAAATCTAGTTAAAAGGAAATCAATTATTTGAGTGTTTTTTAGATAATATCCTGAGATGGGAAATTATCGCTTGCTGCTACGCGATATGAACAAATTTGCTGTTACACCCAGTATGTATATTTCCTACAACATTCAAGTGTTTTTTCTGAAAGTGTCTTTTGAACTTTTCAAAATGGAAATGTTTATAAAGTTGATGGGGGCTTGTGTTCTTTTTTTACATTAATTTAAAGCGAGCCAATGCCTATTGGTACATGTAAAAATCTCTCCATATGAAGCTATTAATTATCAACTAAATAAATAACAGCCTTGTCTTAATTTCCTTAAAACAACTGTGTATCATCTGTGATACGTGTTTTGCAAGGTGGAGCATTATTCATCACAAACAAAGCTGCGTAGACGCATTTGGGATCTGTAGAGTCTTTAGACATTTGCAGGAATTGAAGTCCGATTCAGTGTTGATTATTTTGGTTATATTGACTGGTACAAATCAGTTAATTGATCTGGAGAGAAAGCACAAAAGAAACATCAGCTGCTAGACGCATGTCAACAAGATATTTGGAGGTCGACACATACACAGTGATATCATCGTGTGTGTGTGTATATATATATATATATATATATATATATATATATATATATATATATATATATATATATATATATATGTATATATATATATATATATATATATATATATATATATGTATGTATGTATATATATATATATATATATATTTATATGTATATATATATGTGTGTGTGTGTGTGTGTGTGTCTGTGTCTGTGTCTGTGTCTGTGCGTCTGTGTGTGTACTAAGTATCTGTGAGTGTTCTTGGGCAGATATTTGATATAAAGCAGAAAGAGGGCAGAACGAAGTAGAGAGTGTCATAGGGAAGTTCGGCATTGGTCGTCTGTGCCTTAGAAGATTGGCCATTAATGACGACCTTCATAGACTTAACTCACAGGAAAAACTCGATAACAGAAATGACTCTACAAATGATTCCATACCTGGCCAGTTTGCGTAGCAGTTCACTGTGTCACACCTTTTCAAAGGTCTTTGTGATATCTAGGGCGTTCCCAGTCTGATATTATTATTTAAAAAAAAACTTTCACTGGTTTTATTCACGATAATAGTTAAAACATCAGCAGTGGACTGAAAAGAGTCAACACCATACTGTTTGTAGCCTCAGGAGATTCACTAACCACATTAAGTAGTTTGAGGTGACGATATTTTGATTGGGACTACGTTTCGCCTGCATTCTTCAACACCTGAAACACAGTGGACACAATCTATGTCCTTTGGAGACAATTTTGAAAGTTGAAAGTTTTCGGCAAGGTTGAAGTTGACAGAAATGCTTCTGTCACGTAGGAGTTGGTTTCTGAAGAGGAAGGCTTAGATATTATTTATCATAAGGTTAAGACAAAAATACTTACAACAAAAATGAAAGCTAAAAAGTAAATTCATCACGTTCAGATTATGAAACCTTACTGAGTATTATTTGTCCCACACAAAACATAATCTAACCGGTGAACAATGGTAAACGTTTTGAAGCCATCATTATTTAATGGGAACAACATCGACACTTTTTTCCTGTAAAAGAATTTGAAATTTGCTCAACACAATACCAAGCGAAACAGCTTGTAAACTAACTTATAATCTTGAGTAAATCGATGAGCGACGAAAGTGTAAGAAAGGGTAATAAAAAACAATTATTCTTAAGGGCTATAAATATTAGGAAATTGTGGAGATCCCTAATGGAAAACGGCCACTGAAGATAAAATAGAAGGTAGATGATTAATTAAATCAGACTGTAAATTTATCCTATGTTTATTTCTAGTTTATTTCATGTCCTTGGTTTTGTGTATAGTGTAATAAAAACCTGGGGATCGAGTACACATTCTAATCAACATTAGTTTGCCATGAAAAATAAAATCATTTTTAAAATTAAATAACGAACTTATGGATGTAAGTTCATAATTAACCCTGAATTAAGTGCATTGTCAAAGAAAATAATGTCGAAACAGAAATGTTTGTTGGTTAAAATAAATGTTTTTTTTCACTAAGCTATCAATAGATTTGTATACCATTCATTGATTATAATTTTATACTCTCTCTGTATATATTTATGCACTTATATCTTTACATATTTTAGAAATGTTGCTTCTACCTTTCTTTATTTTTACTTTATACATTACATCTCTTTGTAGGTGCAGGGATGCTTATTTTTATTTTGGGGAAAGAATAGATTACTTTCTTGGTTTTTTACTTATATTTCATCTTAGATATTTTGTCATTTTATCTTTGTTGTTTATCTATCTATCTATCTATATATATATATATATATATATATATATATATATATATATATATATATATATATATATATATATGTGTGTGTGTGTTTGTATATATATATATGTGTGTGTGTTTTGTGTGTATATACATGTATGTATGTGTGCGTGTGTGTGTGTATATATATATATATATATATATATATATATATATATATATATGGATGTATAAAATATTGTACCTTTTTTCCGTGATTGTATCCTTGTGTCTTTTGTAAGCATTTGCTAAACTTCCTTTCGTTTCTTGGCAGTGAATGTTTTTACTGCGGGCATTTTGATTTTGCCAAAATTTGTGAGGACCGTTTCAGAGAGAAATAAGATCTATTTTGCTTAAGGATTGCTTTTTTTGAATTTCTTTAAAAAAAATAAATAAATAAAATGTTCCCGATTGTTCATATGAGAAATGTATTTTATATAAGATTTCTTTCTTTCTATAAACTTTCATTTTCGGAAGAACAGAGGATATGATTATTCTGAGATGCAGAAAAGAAGACAGAACCCCTCAAGGTAAAAGACCATTGCCGAATACGAGAAACAATGTGTAAAATATTACAAAGGAGAAAAAAGAAAACGTAATCAAATATGAACCTAACAGAAAAATAAAATACATAAAAAAGGCAAGAAAAGAATCACTGAGAATGTTTAAAGACAAATAGCAGAAAAACAAGAAACCATTTTATAGAAAGAACACTATAAATCGGTTTCGAAAGTTTCGAACATTTCAGCTGCCTATATTTTATATTCTTTTAATTTTTAATTTCTTGTTTTTATTCACTTTTTACACTATCATTCCAATGATATAAAGCCCAGGAACCACTCAATTCAGGCTGCTACTGAATGCCGTTGTTTTATGAACGTTAGAATTTAGGATATTAAGAAAAAACTGATGATAGTAAGTACACACACACACACACACACACATATATATATATATATATATATATATATATATATATGCGCGCGCGCGTGTGCGTGTAAATAATCCGAAGTTCTTTAGTATTTTTGTTTTTATTTTTTAAAAACTGTACTCAATACAAAAGTAGAGCTTAAATATAGTTATTTATTTAAAAATATGATTCCTCCGCTACATAAGAGTTCTCATGTTTCAAAAACAAGAGCTGAAAACTTCAATATAATTATTAGAATTAAATTGAATTAAAGTACCAAGCTCTGTTTCAAGCGATTTTTTTTTTATTTTACGAGTCTTTCTAATCATAATTATTATTAAAATTAAATTACTATGGAAAAAATAGTGCAATTATATATATATATATATTTATATATATATATATATTTATATATATATATATATATATATATATATATATATATATATATGTATATATACATATATGTAATTTATTCGAAAATTATAACATAAGTGATGTTGTTGAATGTCAACACCATCACTTGATAAGACACCAAAAGTGTTGAAACAAAATAGCTATTTTTGTAGTGATTGTCTAACATATTTATGCCATAATTTTCGAATAAATTATATTTGCTCTACTCTGTATTGAGCACTCTTTTAAAAAATAGTAATTTTTATAATTGGAATTTATTCCGGATACACAATCCTATACTTATATATATATATATATATATATATATATATATATATATATATATATATATAGGTAGCATCATCTCGGGAGGCTGTTCAAGAGCAGGCCTAGATATGATGTCTAAATGAGACTTCCTCCTTGGCAATGGAATACGATTAGAATACAAGGCATTAGTCTTAGCCGTAAATGTCTGAACTGGTGCAACAAAGGAATATAACACATAACGATTGATAACCTTGCGATGTCGTGGCTATTGGAGAGGACTTGCAGGGAAGGAAATGATTCATCACCTACTCGACCACGCAAACGATTCTGAACTCTGACAAGCCAAGAAAATTGAGGATTGTGCATCTCCCGCCCAGATATTGCAGCAATACTGCATTTTCCTCTGATCTTGCCCTTCTAAAATAGAGCATGATAGTTGTGTGACGTCGTCCCCCGGTCGCAGCGTCGACTGTGTCGTTCGATCCCGTTCGCGGCTCTGATATCCTGGTCACGGACAGCACCAGTTGTGACGTTTTTGTCGCGGCGTCAGCTGTTCGCTCCTCGCTGCTCCAAACGTGACGTTCTAACCCTTTGGTTAGATTGATACCAACCTCGTCGTTCCCAACCTGCTTCACAACGCCTGGTTACCAGGGTAACTGCACTGATCTCCGGTCTGCCTACCCACGTTGTGACTTGATCTTAGACAGACGAGATCAAACAGGGCTTGGGGCCGTAATGCAAGTTAGTCTAACGGGGTGATAACACACAATTATGTACAATAAAAAAAAATAAAATAAAAAACTCACAAGGTCCAACGTATCAGAAAAAAGGTAACAAACTTTTATGTCTAATTGCTCGGTACATAGGACTATGTCTACTTCCCGACCCGTTCTGTGGATTGTGGCACGACGCTTTTACTAGGCATTTTTAAGGTTTCCAGTTGTCTGCTCTCTAAGAAATTCGTGTTTCGGCGTGTCCTTGAACGAAAGTCGAAAAAAAACTTATTTCTGTGGTCTGATTCTAAGTAGCTCTTCAAACTACTTGTTCTTGGTTGAAGAAGAGTCCAGAGTGTGCGTGAATCTTGGTTAGCTATCTTGACGCGGTTTCAACACTGGGCGCTCATCTCGGTTTGTCGTTCACGGCTCAAACTGCAATCCGCTCGCCGTCTGCGGCTGATCTCTGCTTGTCGTTCACGGCTGATCTCTCTCGCCGTCCGCGGCGCAAACTGATTTCTGTCGGTTGGGGTCCCGCTTTTATTGACGCAGTCAAAAACTGGGGTGGGTCTGTCGGCGCCAGGGTTTTCTCTTGATAATTCTAAATACGTATCCACCCTTCTTATTTCTGGTTAGGGATTTTCCATTTTCGGTAATTTACTTTTCACTCCTACTTCCTTATTGTGTCTCTGAGGGCGTATACCCCGCTTCCCCGCTTCCTCGTATCGGCCCCTCACACTTGCCACCTCTGACAAGGGCGTCGACCGATTCTCCTCGTGCGTCACGTGACCGCTCTCGGCCAATGAGGTCCTGGTCGGGTATCTTTCTCCTCCTTTGTGTGTCATGTGACTGTTTCAATGAGGTCCTGGTCGGGTGTTTTTCCTCCTCCTTCGTGCGCCACGTGATCCCATCTAGCCAATGACGTCTTTAGTCGGGCGTGGACAATCCGTGGCTTTGTACTGGGGAAGAAACACCTTGCTTAAAAAAAAAATAATTTAAATTGCCCTTGTCATGAGCGACAGCGATGACACTTCTTGTTTTTTTTAACACGTGGTATTTGTCAAGCAGTTAATCGTTAATTGGACACGACCTAAGAAAAGGGATTTCTCAGACTGGGTGGCGTTTTCGTGAACGAATAAAAATTTTTTTTTTTCTTTCCCTCGAAGCTTGATAACAAAAATCTTCATTATCTCAAAAAAACATTTTCAGCCAACATCATCTTGTGTGGCTTTTTTTTCAATTCTGGAATTGCCTGTGTTTTCGTATTAATGGTTTGTCTTCATATCCTTAAATACACTTCCCACCTGTTACCTATCATATTTTTTTCCATTGTCCCTAAACTTTCTTTCTTCAACCATTTGATAACAAACTTCCATTCTCCGTGGACACGGAAGTAGGTCAGGTGCTTGACCTGATATTTTTGACATCTGTTATATGCCAGTCGAGCGTGTGTGTTCACGCTTACGACCTGGTTTCGTATTATTTATTTTTCTCCTTTTTTTTTCTTCTGTCTTCTCTTTCTTTCTTCTAGATCGCTTGAACGTAAAGAAAGAATTATTCTCAAAACCCAAATATTTTTCAGCTCTAAATAATTATCAAATGGTTGACAAACCGTAAAAAACAAATAATATATTTATGAATATTTCTTTTTAGCTGGCTAGGTATGCATGGTGTCACAGTTGGAGCGAACTTTTATTTTTATATAAATGGAAAACATAAACATCAACGTGTTTTCTTATTATCGTATCTTACAGTGAACAATTTGCTCTCTGGCATTTTCCCAAACTTGACATTATAATTCAGACCCTGGTCGAGATTAAGAAGTTCGTAGAGAATTATTTAGTCACGATCGAAACGGAAGATTTTGCAGACAGTTTTAATTGGGTGCTGGTCCAATCTTGGCTACACTTATTTGAATTGATATCTTTGTTATTTTTATTTTATTTTATTTTTTTTTGGTCTGGTGTGTTTTTGGAGCAGGGTCATTTCTTCGATTATTCAGACTGTAGTCGAGGTTAAGAATTTCGCAATGAACATTTTAATGACGATCACAATGAGGCTTTGGCAGAGTTTTAGTGAGTGGCTGTCCCAAGTTGAATGAATGGCTTGTTTGTTTGTTTAGCGGCATTTCAATTATTTCTGAGTCATTTAATTCTGAAATTTAATTTTCTTGGGAACATTAGTGATTTCTTTTACAAAAAATATTCCTGGTAATTTTTATTTTTTACAAAAATAAATTCCTGGTATTTTTTTACTATGAAAATTTATTGCTTGTATTTTTTACTGTAAAAATGCTTAAATTTTCATAGTGTTTTTGACCCCAATTTGGGGGTTAAATATTTGTCCATAGGTGGGACCATAACTGGTGCTATAATCCCGGGTCAGGGTGAAGTTAGGTACGACAACAATTAAGAGGCTGTTCCACGCTCTTCCAATACTCCCTATCAGAGCCCTTGATCCCGTATGCAGTTTAATCGTTGCACATAGGAACGGCGCTAGCGAGGTTACTGTATTGATAATGTTTAATGGTTAGATTATTTTACGTAGAGATTTGTTATTTCTTATTCGGATAAAAGTTCTTTATCGCAGTTACACGTGCCTCAGTTAATATCTCTTGGTTTTGGGTAGGAGTAACATTTTTAACTGTGAACTTTATGTTGGCCGGCGTAGATCGAGATAAAAGAAAAATATGCCACCAGAAATACACCAGTTATCCAATTCTTCTCTTAGAGCTGAGGTGTACTTTACCAAATAGGTCACGATAAGGCACGGATATTTTAGCTACATAAGGAACGCGTGTCGGATTAGAAACAAAATCCTTTGGTATCTGTTTATATTTCCGAGATGAAGTATTATGTACACTATTTAAATTATTTGGACTATTGTTCTCATCTTTGTCGCCATATTTATTACAATGTTTCGGCCGTTATACACTCCGGCCTTCTTCAGGCAAAGATGAGGACAATAGTCCGAATAATGTAAATAGTGTAAAACCCTTTGGATCCTTATGTGGCACCCTGCATTATTAGAAAACTAAAAAGAAATATTCATAGAAATATGATTTTATTTTATTCGGTTTATTAACCAGTTGTTAGTTATTTAGACGAAGAATAATTAAGTTTTGAGAATAATTCTCTAAGTGTATTTAGGCGACCCTAAGGGAAGAAGAAGGAAAAAAAAAGGAAAAAGAAAAAAAAGGAAGGGAGAGATGGTAATGCAAAAGCCGGTCATTAGCGAAAACAGGTGTCAAGAGATATCTAGGCCAACGCGCCTGACCGAATTTCAAAAACAATGGAAATTGTTATTTGGAAGAATAGAATTAAAGGTAATTAAAAGAAAGAAAGAAAACAGACTTGGTAAAAGTGTATGAACATAAGTACGATTGATAAAAATATCGGTCAAAGCATCTGGCCTACTTTTGTGTAGAAGCTCATTATCAGTTTGGAGAAATGGGATTTTTAGAACAATGGAAAACGAAATATTAATCGGAGAAGGGTGTCTTTGGAATGAGAAGGTGACCGCTGGAATTGTATACAGATCCTGACCTGTTGAAGATTAGAACCCCCACGATGAGGAAGTGAAGATATATTCAATTCAGATAATTAAGATTTTTTACTATCAGGTCTGAGCAAAAACAAAGAGGTGAAAACAATTGTTTTGGCTCACAGAAAGCGCCAGCGAGACGAGAAAAATTCTTCCTGATGTCATATCTAATTAGCGGCGGGCTGTTTTGACAAAAGCCAAAAAGTGGGAAGGGCCGAGATTGTCATTTTTCGTGCGTGCGAAAAAGGCCAAATTGGATTTTGTTTTTTAGCAAGGTGTCTCTTTCCCAGAACAAAGCCGGGATAGACCACGCCCGATTGGAGACGTCACGAAGGACGGAAGACGCCCAACCAGAATCTCATTAGCCGAAAGCGGTCACGTGATATGCGAGAAAGAGGAGAAAGGACGCTCGACCAAGACCCATTGGTCGAAAACGGTCACCTGACATACGAGAGACCGGGAGAGATTGGTATGCGCCTCCCCCCCCCAGAGGCACTGTGAGGAATTAGGGGTGAAAATAAGAGCGATAATGGGAAATCAGAACTAATGCGACTTTTGGAGTTATCAAGAAAACCCTGACGCCGACAGACCCACCCCAGTTTGTTGCGGCGTCAATAAAAGCAGAACCCCGATCGACAGAAATCAGTTCAGCCCCGGAAGGCAGAGAGAAGAGATCACCTCAGATGGCAGAGAGAAGAGTTCGGACCTTGGCGAGAAGAGTTGCAGGGCGGACGAAGAAGAAGATACTTGCAGTTGCGCATAGAAGAAGTTGAAATCAAACCAAGCCTAAAAACAGAGATTCGTCCAATCCAAATCGAAGTGAAGAAATTCGTCCAACTCAAGCCGAAGTGAATAAGCTCGTCCAACTCAAGCCGAAGAGAAGAATCAGCCGTGAACGACTGGTAGAGATTAGCGCCCAGTGTCGAAACCAAACCACACTCCGACATACAGAATTCTAGAGAGTAGGCAACTCGAAGTCTTTAAATTGTATGATAGAAGCTTGGTGCCACAGTCCACAAAAGCAGGTCGGGAAGTAAGAATAATTTTTTTATGTAGCGAACATTAGATATAAAAGGTTGTTACCCGTTCTTATCAGTAATTTTTTGCCTCGTGAGTTTTTTTTTTTTTTGCTTGTGTGTTGCCACCCCGTTGAACCCAGCTGGCATACGGCCCCGACTCCTGTTTGATCCCGTCTGTCTAAGATCTAATCACAACGTGGGTAGGCAGACCGGAGATCAGTACAGTTACCCTAGTAACCAGGTGTTGGAAGCGAGTTGGGAACGGCGAGGCTGGTAATCATCTAACCAGAGGTTGGAACGTCACACTTGGAGCAGCGAGGAGCGAACAACTGACGCCGCGGCAAAAACGTCACAACTGGTGCTGTCCGTGACAAGGATCGACCCGACCCTTGGGCGGCCCATCACGTCACGTCATAGTTGGAGCCGCGAACGAGATCGAACGACAGAGTCGACGCTGCGACCAAGGAGGGCGACGTCACAGTTGGCGCCGTGACCAAAGGATTCGACCCTGGACCAAGTGACGTCACACTTATATATATATATATATATATATATATATATATATATATATATATATATATAGATAGATAGATAGATAGATAGATAGATAGATAGATATAAAATATATATATATATATATATATATATATATATAAAATTCGCTTGAGGATGAAATGGAACTAATGTCGCTAATTTAATTGCAAAATTAAATTCGTGGCTTTTAGCTTCCATTTTGAAACATAGTTAGAACTGTGTAGCGGGAAAAAAAACATATTTTAAATCAATTAATTTATAATATATATATATATATATATATATATATATATATATATATATATATATATATATACGGGGTCTGTTTGACAAAATAACGGGATTTGTGTCACAGACTATTTATTTCAATTCCAAGCAACCAATTACATGGTTTCCTTTCAAAGTAATCTCTCTTTAGTCTAATTCATTTTCCCTTCTTCTTTGTCATGCTTCTATGCACTTCTAGAAGGATTCTTCTTCGATGACCCTCGTCTCGGCCGTTACATTGCTCTTGAGGGCCTCAACGACTTCAAAACAGGACCTTTATTGATTCCCGTTGATCTTGGAGAAAAGTATAGCGTCACACGGCGCAAGGTCAGGTAAATACGGAGATTGTTCCAGTATGCTGACTTTCTTCTCAGGCCGTTGTGAGCAGGCGCATTGTCGTCGTAAAGCAGACAGTATTTGTCCTGCCGCAACACTCACATGTGAAACAAAACATTTAATATGTTGCAAAAAGCTAAGATTAAGTTTATATACTCCATAAATATCATGTTAGATAATAGCATAATCTGCTTATGCCTCTTCCGCCCATATCTCAAAAAGCACTCCCAGTCACTTTACTTTTTCACACCGACCTCGTATATATATATATATATATATATATATATATATATATATATATATATATATATATGAAAAATATAGAAAATAGGAAGGAACTGGTTAGGTAAATAATCCAAAGTCCCTTAGTATTTTAGTTATTATTTTAAAAAATAGTGCTCGATACAAAAGTAGAGCATAAATATAATTATTTATTTAAAAATATGATTCCAAATCGCGACATAAACATGGGACTTCTTATGTCGCGATTTGGAATCATATTTTTAAATAAATAATTATATATATATATATATATATATATATATATATATATATATATATATATATATATACTGTTCACATTATTATATATATATATATATATATATATATATATATATATATATATATATAATCGACTCTCCCGTCGCGTTCGACGTATGAGGGTCAGGCCGATAAGTCCACAGGAAACCGACGTCCCGACACCGTCACATGAGATTTGTTTATAGTGGTGAAGGCCTTGTGCAGGACCAGCCACACTTTTTGGAGGACAAATACAGAAACCTGGTGCACCGAATGCATGCCACAAGGTTCCCAAACGACCCTCGGCAGGTTTTGAATTCAGAGTTGTCCTTCTCCTAGACCAGTTGCCATCCAAAGCTATAGAACCCAGTCTGTCCTGCTATTTTACCCATAGCTGGAGGGAAATGAAGAGGATACATACCTTTCCCATATATATATATATATATATATATATATATATATACAGCGTCGCCCACGTGACGACAACGTGACCATGTTTTAAACTCAGCGCTGATCTTATAAAACGTTCAGTTATCTGTTTGGATAAGTCTTGTTCTTATGTACATCGTCTTTGTCATGTTGTATTGATAATGTTATAATTTATGAATATGTCCTGAAGATGGTTCATTAGACCGAAACATCCGACGTTGACATATTAACATTAAAACAGCATAATTGTATATAAGGATTTTTGTTTGTTTTTTTCCGTATATATTTTTCTTCATATATATATATATATATATATATATATATATATATATATATATATATATACTATTCACATTATTAGGACTATTGTCCTCATCTTTTTCGACATATTTATTACAACGTTTCAGCCGTTGTACGCGCCGGCCTTCTTCAGGTGTTTGAAATGTCGAACTGAACCTTTTATTTTGCTCAATGGGGTACACTGTTCTAGTTCCACGTGGCATGTTTAATGGATGTCTTTTATCAGTTATCTACTGTATATTCCCCTCTCCAAGTTTTCCACTGCCTTAACCGCGTATTGAACTCACACTCTTTGGGCCCAGTCACTGGATCTAACCAACGCCTTGAGGACACATGGCACAGTGGATAAAGAGGCAATGTAAATAGTGTACATAATACCTCATCTCAGAAATACAGACATAATACCTCATCTCAGAAATATATATATATAGAGAGAGAGAGAATTTTCATATTTAGAAGTGTGATCTGATGATCCAGGGAAAAATAAACTTCCTGGGGAAATAAATAATAACCAGTTGTCTGGTTTTCTTTAGATTTGATATATATATATATATATATATATATATATATATATATATATATATATATATATATATATATAAATATATTGTCAGTCAGAGACAGAATGTTTCGCTATATCACAGCTCTTATGTGTGACTAGACGTCCGATTGATTCAAGCCGTGATCGAAACACGAACGATTTAACATCAGTCAGTCAGAGATCCTACCCCTAGGCTATCGTCTCATGGCAGAGAGGAAGGGAAATTTCAACGATTTTCTATGCGAAATGCGCCATTGGCCCGGAGAACTCAATTCGTATTTGAAGAGTAATGCATTAATAGTATTAGGAACCGCTGTTTTTGAAACGCCCTAAAAATTTAAGTTTTCAAGATATATATATATATGAAATCTTCCGATGATCATACTCAGCATTCTCCCATCTTTATCAGGCTCAAATACAGTTGCTGGTTTTAAAAAAATTGAATTATCTCCCTTCATTACTTTTCGTCCAGCCTGCTGACAGTTATCGTGTTTTTGTTTTATAGACATTGTAGTCACACACCATACAGGTACATATGAAGATATGACCACGGCTAGAGAGGCTATTTTGCCCTGCCAGTTAACCAATTCAAAGGCGAATCGAACTCGGCCTGCATATTTCTTTATTAGATCTGCTAACCCTTAAATTACATTAACACAAAGACACACACAAACACATTATTACAATGGACACTTCGCATCTGAAATAGACGCTATATTTTTATTTATCAAACTGTGTGTATTGCGTCAGTCATATTGCGCGTTCGAGAAATCTTAGCAATGAAATTGTGTTCCCCAAGAGCGATCGAACCTGCCTACCCTTTTGTAAAGGAAACTAACCAGGAAAAACGTCACAGTGAACAAGGCTATATTTTCCCGTTTTTATGAAAGCACATTCTCTTCACTCAGATTATTTTTATTGAGAGACAATTTCTTCTCAGTTTTGTATCTAAAACCTAAAGAATGCAATTTATATATAATTTGTGGATTAAATCTAAATTAAAATTTCAAACTTTTTTCATCTTAATCATTTCACCCCAAGCAAGGCGATAAAGCCACTAAAATAAAAGAGATTACTTGGAGTGAAAGAGAATGAGAATTTTTTTACTGACGAGAAATAACAATAATCAAACCAGTTCAAGAAGACAGAAGAGAAAGATTAGCGTTACATTTAAAAAAAAATTTAAGTTTATAGATACCAAGGAAGCAAGAAAACAGAAGAGTGTTCCACAGGCGAGAAGTGTGAGAAAAGAAACTATCAGAACAGAACTTTCGGTCACATCTAACTAGTTCAACATGACAACGAATAGAGCTACTTACTAAATCAATAGTACGCTTAAATTGATGCGGCTGAGGTACCAAGGAGCGTAGGTCATTAAAACAATTACCATGAAAATGTTTGTAGAAAAGATAGAGGGAAGCCACGTTACGCCGGTGAGAAATTGACTGATGTCGAGATGCCAGGCGAGGATCAATTACATTACAGACACTTCTTTGAATTTTATCAAGAATTTCGAGTTGTATAGTTGAATCAGCGGATCAGATATGGTAGTAATATTCAATACACGGGCGAATGGTACATTAATAAATTTGGAGGATGGATACTGACGAGAAACAATGTCTGTCATGACACAGTGAACCAACTTTCCTAGCTGTAGACCTAGAAATTGATTCAATATAAACACCCAACTTCATGTCAGCGGAAAACGTGAGCCCAAGAAGGCGCAAAGTGTTGCTCTGCTGGAGCTTAGCATGCAGACAGGGAAAGAAATCTCTTGGCATCACTTCTCATATATGTACAATAGTGCGGCTCCATTTTGCAACCGTGGTATTGCAAACAATTTGAACCCTGATAAATAAAGACACAATATAACTTATTGCAAATCTTTACCATTTTTTGGGAAAATGGTTTTAAATATTACGTTCAAAATCGTAGAGTTAAAATTTCATCTGGGTGATCAATCAAAGCCTTATAGCTCAGTCTTATAAAATTTAAGATTTGCAGAAGCATTACTAATTGTATATAGACTAAATGCATAGCATAAGCACATTATTAATAAAAATTTCGCTATCAAATAAGACATTCATTTACTTCAAAGCAAAGTTATCCTAAAAAGTTAGCTATATTATGTATTAATGTTTTCCTGCGTAGTAATTCTCATTCTTTATGCCCAGCAGTATCATGGTGTTATATAAAAATTAATTTTTCTTTGTTTTTATTAATTATGATCTAACAAATCATCTAACAAATCTTATTCAATGAGTAGACTTTTTTATAATCTTTTACAATTTTTTACAGACTTTTTACTTAAGTAATGAAATTTCTCATTTTGCTTGTGGTGATTCATAATTAGAATTCTGGTTTGAATATATCTTCCATTCACTTGTATCTAATACAAAAGATATCAACTTTAGTTTTATTCTTGAAATTCTGAAATATTGAAGACAGTTTGTAGGTAAAAAAACATGAAGAATTTAGGTATTTCCGTACATTTTGGTAGATGATTTAGAAACTAAAAGCTCAAAATTTGATAAAATCTATGAATCTAATTTGGAAACATCGAACCACAGCTGTCACACCGAGTACAATGTTGATCTTCCAAAAAAATTAAAAATCAGCCTACCCGAATGCAGAATGCTGTCTAAATTTGAAGATCGTATATATATATATATATATATATATATATATATATATATATATATATATATATATATATATATATATATATGTCCGTGTGTGTGTGTGTGTGTGTATGTGTGTGAGAGAAATATATATATATATAGGGAGAAATAAAACATGGAAATAAAGATGTTGAGTCCGGACACAGGCGTATCCGAAAATTCCGGACTTAAAACTTCATTTCAGCGCTTCATTTCTCTCATATGCTTAATAATTAATATTTAATAAATGTTTTCCGTACATTTTATAATGGTAACCTTTCGTTTGTCCTTGTTTTATTAACTAACTATTTTACATCGTGGGCACTTTCTTCTAATCATATATATATATATATATATATATATATATATATATAATAGTTTAGGTTTACCTTTTAATCTCTCACTCTCTCTTTCTGTCTATCTCCCCTCTCTCTCTTTAGATATATATATATATATATATATATATATATATATATATATATATATATATATATATGTGTATGTGTATATATATATATATATATATATATATATATATATTCGACACTCCCGTCGTATTCGGTGTATGAGGGTTATGCAGCTCAGTTCCTAGGAACTGACAGCCCGGCAGCAGCACATGTGATTTGATTAGAGTGGTGAACGTTATGTGCAGAACCAACCACAGTTTTTGAAGACCCAAATACACACATAAACATACACAAGCACACACACACACACACACACACATATATATATATATATATATATATATATATATATATATATATATATATATATACACACACACACACACAACAATTTTAGAAATACAAAAAGCAAAATATATATAAATATATATATATATATATATATATATATATATATATATATATATATATATATATTCAGTGGTTTGGTACTTGCTCCACTTTTTGTATTTCTAAAATTCTGGGTATCCCCTGTAATATTTAATTCTTGCATATTCCACATTTTACTGAAATTCACGGGAAGGAAGATTAATTTGCCATTAACTTGGTCTCTAAACAAGCCTCGAAAGACCATGACGTCCATGTATGAAAAATTTAAAAAACAAAAAAATTAAAAACAAAAGAAAAAGACAGTTAAATATATATAGTTTCAAAACATATAATAGAGAACTGAAAAGGAGAAATGTAAAATATTTGAATGAAATCTTATTCTATAATATACTTTGATCATTTTCATCAGGAAATAATGATGCAAAATGAAATTTGAGCTCATATCAGAATTATATCTAATCGTCTGCAGAGGCAAATAATTTTCTTCTTCAATGTGCCGTGTCCATTCAGCACGTAGGCGATCAAATCTGTCCACAATTTGCTCTCCCTTTGTAGCTCTTAGTAAAGTTTTTTTTTTTTCTCTCCTAAAGTAATAATCGAAATCAACACCCAGTGGTGACAGACTGTTTCATGCAAAATACTGGATTGTACGTTCTAAGTAATGGGGGGGGTTGTGTGAGTTATATTGCTGTCCGAAAGTGAAATGTAAAGTACACCCCTTCCCCTGTATCGCGTGCGGGTGAGACAAAACTGGGTCTGAGAATATTATGGTGAATTTCAGGTACTAATTTGCCCCCGCATCCATCACATCAAACCCCCATTTTTTATGCGCAGGACTATAACACATCAAAATCAACTCTTGATTAATAATAGACCTGGAATACTCTTTGATACATATACCTTAGCATTATTTCCAACATGACATTTACGATGTAGGAATAGAATTTTAGCATGGGAATATCTATCTATCTATCTATCTATGCGACCGCCCAAAATATAACTAAATGACAATTTCATCTGCGCGGGCATGTGTTGTTGCAGCAACGTAAGCATAAACTCAGTCCGACAATGCCCTAAATGACAAAACGCGTAACACGAATTCTTTTTCCAATTTTTTCATACGTCTTACCCTAAAATTCTTCTTTAAAAAAATATACATCGTCATCCATACATTTTATTTATATATATATATATATATATATATATATATGAGTGTAACCCGGATATAAGAGAGTTGTCAGGACCGGAGAAGTCTTTTATATCCGGGTTTGGTCTATTTTATATAAATTAACACAGGCTCTAATTTGGGACCAGAGAATATCTCTCTTATATCCGGGTTTCTCTTATATCCGGGTCTCTTACATCCGGGTTATACTGTATATAGATTGTAAAACATAACAGCCAATGAAGGTCTTTTATGCTTGATTGTGAGCCGTTCTAAACGTCGTATAGTTACTTTAATTCCACTTGACAATAAAGACAAAAAATTTTCCAAAATTTGGATATTTTTTCTTAAGCTGTTCCTTGATCTAAGCTTTCGGCACACTTTAGCCATCTTCAGAGTATTTATACGGATATTTAAACAAAGATATTCACCATGAAATATGATATTGTGTTAAGTTGACGTAGAAGATTGCTATGCGACGATAACGGAATAGCAGATATTTATCATCTACCGCTGCCCCAATACCCATATATATATATATATATATATATATATATATATATATATATTGATACATGTTTCATTAAATAATATAGACAAGTGTTGTCTATTTATTTTATGTAATTTCTTTTCATATCGTCTGATATGTTTAATAACATTATCATTAATGGAAGAAAGAAAATCACAATATTGATACATATTTTTTAATCCTATCTGAACTTTCGGCTTACATAAACCATTATCAAAGATGACAATTACATAACAATATATTAAGCAATGCACGGCCAAGACAGTGATGATAGTCTGTTTCTGTTTACATGGAAGACTTCCAAGCAACCACAAATTCGTGCATATGAGACGCTGGAAGCGAAAATTGCACCACACATCATGATGTCATACATGACCCCGCGAGGGTGAATTCGAGAAGTATTAAGTATGGGAAGCCGTTGGTATAAACGAATGGCTTCTGTTACCAAATATATATATATATATATATATATATATATATATATCAAAGTAAAGGAATATTAACCCCTCGCCCTACCATGGTTTTCACCGGTAAGGTTTCTTCAGAAGTAAAGGTTAATAGTAGTTCCCGATCGCTTATTTATTTTTTGAATATTCTCAACGAGGATTGTGGTTGAAGAGGAGGAGTAAAGCAAGTTGAAATGAAAGGGAGAGGGGGAGGCAATTTAATTGTCAGTTAAGTTGTGTAGACTCTACGTCCAGAAGCTGTCTCTGATTGTGACAGGGGCTTTGAACGTACTAGTTTGGCTTAAACTCTTTACTAAGCCAGATTATAAGCTTTGTCTCAGAAATGCTAACTAAGCTTCGTTCAGCATAGTTTACGTATAAACCTCAGGTGGGATCTGTGAGTGCTGAACAAGCAAAAATTTACCTCTGCATCAGGGATTGGTTAGCAATTTGATGCATTCGTACACAAAAAAAAACTTATTTTTACAGGAGTAGATAGGTTCGCCTACCACACGCTTCACACTCTTCCTATGTCTCTTGAACAGTACTATAGGCTTATCCCTTGTTTTCTGTTTAGGATTGCGGTTTTGTTTCCTCCTAAAATCTGTTTCCGCTCTGTACACTTAACGCGTGTTCTTTCCTACACTAATATAAGTCCACAGGACAACCCTCTATCTGGAGTGGCTCTTGCGTCTTGTATTGGGTGAATATTAGTTAATAAATTTAAAAAGTTAATATATTTGTGGTTCAACATATCTGAGTAAAAAAACATTCTTGTTTATAATGCTATCTATTAACTGTGTTAATTTCGTCTACCGTCCCGTATAATCGAGAGTCTTAATGCGAAGGTTCTCCACGGCAGGTTTCGAAAGCGCGTTTCCTTTTGTAAGAGAAAGCTTATATATCTAAAAATGTCACTCGAAAAAGAAATGTCTTTTATTTTATTTTTGTCATATGGTGATTTGGGTGGGATCGTTACAGGCTTTATCTGAAAGGCCGAAAGTGGTCACCTCGCTGTGGTGCAATGGTTAGCAAGGTTGTCTCGCTAGAACAATTATGACTGAGTAGTGAGGTCAATCCTCACTGGGTGCCCCCACCCCTAATTTCGACCTTGTGCCCCATCTAAGCAACGCGTGGAAAATCACCATATGAAAGGCCGACACACAGGGCGCTGATACATATATGAAACAATTATTGAAAAAAATGAGGACACACACATACACGAACACGCTCTCACTCACACACATACGTAAAATAATTCATCAAAAGAGGCTTTATTAAACACCACCGAATAGGCTTGACAGAGTTAGTCTTGCCCAAAACCATAAATTACTACGAAGCCAAAAGGACAACCTGAAATCTCAAGTGATGTTCTTAAATAGCCTCTTTTCGATACTGTTATAATGATGCCATGTGTGGTGCCAGATCCGTTCAGAAATATCTAAACTATAAGATGTATACAACCGCTTCCTAAGATGAATGGTGAAAAAAATGCTTTGAGTGAGTCAAGTCTGAGGGTTTTTGCAAAGCTAAGCTTCTTTGAATATTGTGGACGGGCGCTACTTAATCAAAAAACCAAGAACTGAATTAAACTACAGAAACCACATCATTTGTAAATTTCCAATAGCGGCAACATTTAAAATATGAAATCGAATCTTACTCGAAGAGAAATAATGACATAATGAAGATGTTGACATTCCACACAGCTTCAAACAAAAGGTTAAGAAGGAAATCCCATCAATACTAGAAAGAGTTATAAAAGCTACTGGGCTTGAGAAGAGAAAATAATGACATAATCAAGATGTTGACATTCCAAACTACTTCAAACAGAAGATTTGAAAGGAAACTTCTATCAATACTGGAAAGAGTGATTATAGATACTGGACTTGAAAAACCTGTTTTCCTTTTTTTATTAAAAAAAAAGTTTTTCAAGTGAATGATTGTATAAATTTCAACCGAAAACAATATTGACTGCTCAGTCAAAGAACGCGAAATGTTTCCGTGTAGAGAAAAGACCAATATTAATATTACGGTTACCATTCATTTTTTTATTATTATCTCATTCCACTTTCTGAATAGGTTGTTATACGTCGAGATTATATTTTGTAATAAAGTGTACAATATTTATGGTTTTCTTTGCGTTTGTCAGGTATTGGGAGTGATCATTATGGTAAGCAAATTGCAGCTTTAATTCCAGCTTTCAAAGTAAGTTAAAGATGTTCAACGAGAAAACTTAATTTATACGTGATTTTTTTTTTTATTTTGTTGGGTGTGGTGGTTATAGGCACTTCAATAAATAAGGGAAAATAAATATGAAGAATTCATACAACTTACAGAATGATTTGAAAAACGTCGAAGATCCAACCAGAACTACAAAATGAAAATGGAAAAAATAGATGAACATTTAATAGGTCTGTCTATTCAACTTTCCATTATATCTTTCCAATTTCCATATGAGATGTTTTTAGATGGCTGGAATTAGAATTTAAATCGTTTAAAGGTGACGTTATCTGCAATAGTCAAACGGAAATGTATGAATCAAATGTTTAGATTTTCTTTTATATACAGACTTCAATCTAAAATCTCATAATGAGAAAGACATTTTATTTTAATGTTGGTGATTTCTTTTGTATTATAATGGCTTCTTGAATTTTGCGTCTTTCCTTGCTATGGGTTCTGTATAATATTTCTGTGTTATGTATTAAGACAGAGAGCAATATAATATACAATCCCCCAAGAGATAGATAGATAGATAGATAGATAGATAGATAGATAGATAGATAGATAATTGATGACATACATATACAATTCGTCTGAAATTATTATGAAAATCACATCAACGTATATCTGTATAATATTTTGGTGATATATATTAAAATTTGCCTTCAGTTAATAGTGCTTTGATAGTTTGTGATATGCTCATCCGCATATACACGTCTAGCGCTATATATATATATATATATATATATATATATATATATATATATATATATATTTATATATATATATGTGTGTGTGTGTGTGTGTGTGTGTGCGCGCGTGTGTGTGTGTGTGTGTGCATTAAAAAGAAGAGAGAATCCGCAAACGTTTTTTGGTTGTAATGTGGACTTTAAAAAAAATATTATCCTTTATTTTCCATAATTTTGCAACACGTGTTTCTGGTCTAGCGACCATCATCAGGCAAAGAGTGGAGATTTCCACATATTATTAAAAATAATTTTTTTTCTTTATGTTTTTCGATGTTAAATATTCTCGATATGAGACATTCTCTTTTTTTGTGTTAGTGATCCAAACGTCTTTCTTGAACTGGCAGTGAAAAAGTTCTGCGTGAAGGGTTACAAAACAATTAAGATTGGTCCGAGAAATGGAGTAGTTATCGGCATTCTTATCTTTTAATAACCCCTGTGGGTTCTATTTCCATTTTCTTATGTTTTGTCAGCATGCCTGTATATATGTGTATATCCCCTCTCCATACATACACACTGTCTCACTACGAGGAATCAGTGAACCCATCTGTACACACACACACACACACACACACACACACACACACACACACACACACACACACAAACATACACATACCCTTTCATTAAAAGGAATCAGTACATACACATACACACATAAGTACATACATATACTTCCCAAGTTACATGAAATCAGTATACACACACATGCATACACACATATATACGTACACACATACACACGCACTTCCTAAGGTGTGTGGGGTTGTGTGCGTGCCTGTGAGCAGTTCTCCTGCTTTTGTTAATATGTATATAAATATATACACAGACATAACAGAATTGAATAGACACCAAGATAAATTTTATTTCTGATTTTCTTTTAATAACCAAGATAAATTAACTTAGATTATTTGATTAAAATTGCAGATAACAATACTGGAACATGCCACGAACCAAAGGAGCATCAGACCCCCTCCGAATGTCAGCGAGGACGTATCGTGGGCCAACATGAAGGTGGTCTTAGTCAAAGAAAAATATCTGAAAATCTTTCAATACCCCTTTCTACTGTTAATAGAGTGATCGTACAATTCACCAGAGAGGACAAGAAGTGCACAAAACCTCATCCAGGCCGCCCTGGGACCTCTGAAAGAACAATGCGTCTTGTCGAAAGAAATATTGAACAGGATCCACATTGCCTCTGACATAGCAACACAAGTTGATGTCAGTCCCAGAACAGCTGTCAGGTACCTTCACAAGCTGGGCTACTATGGCAGAGCTGCGAGATAGAAACCACTTCTCCGTCCAGCCAATATCAAACGCAGAAAGGATTGGGCTCATGAGATGGTGGAGAGACCTGTGACCTTTTAGACCACTGTCATTTTCTCTGATGAGTCAATATTCGCATTATTGTCCAACAGTGGAAGAGTATGGGTATGGAGACTCTGTAGTCAAGAGTTTGATTTAAAAAGACTGCAGCCAACGGTGAAACATGGGGGCCTTTCAGTAATGGTATAGGGTGCAATTTGGAGTGATGGTCGCTCAGAGCTTGTGGAGGGTGAAAGAAACATTAATTCAACCAAATATGGTTCTATATTAAAGAAAGGGCTCCTTCCAATATTCTCTAGTAGAATGAGAAAAGTTGGCTCCCTATTTATGGAAGATGGAGCTTCATGTCACACTGCTCAAGCAACGCAACATTGGCTGAGACAAAATGGGATCGATAAACTTCCATGGCCAAGTCATTCCCCGGATATTAACCCTATTGAACACCTTTGGGGCATATTAGATCGAAAACTCCGCAAAAAGAACAGGAAGCCATCGTCTAAGCCCAAACTTTTAGGATTATTGCGTCAAACATGGCAAGAAATCCCTCAAGATGATATTCGTGAACTCATCGCTAGCATGCCTAGAAGGGTCTTTCCATTAAAAAAAAGCAAAAGGGATGTTAACCAAGTATTAGTTATTAAATTTATGACCATTTATAATTACTTCATTTGTATAAATTACTTGTTTAATAAAATAAACGGTTTCTGTGAGCGTCTATTCAATTCTGTCATGTCTGTATATATATATATATATATATATATATATATATATATATATATATATATATATATATATTCGTGCTCCACAGACACCCGCATGTGAGCATGCGTGCATGCATGTGAGTGGTTTAATCATTGTACTTGGCTATTATGTGTGCATGTATGTGTACTTTTGCGTGCGGTGCTATGATCTATTTAGTTCTGGTTTAAATTTGTCTCTGAAGTTTTTTTTTTCTTGTATTTGTAGATAAGAATAATTGTCTGTTTGATATATTGGCATGATTTTAAATTTTCCCTGGTTACATTTGAAGATGTGTTGTGATACAAAAAGTTTTCTGTTGTCTGGTAGTTTTGTGTTACTTTTGTGTAGGGAGACCCTGTTGTTCAGTTGTTGACTGATAGCAAAATATGATTTCTTGCATTTTGTGCATTTGAGTACATAAATCACATTTTTGGAGTTTAAGTTTTTATTTATTATGAATGTCGTTTTGAGGTTTTCAAAAGTGTAGGAGTTTCCTTCTATAATGATGTCACAAACCCCACATCTTTTTTGTTGCATTTTGTGACTTCCTGTTGGTTAAATTTAGATGAGACTAATATGTGTTTTAGGTTTGTAGATTGGCGTTTGCTTTTAATTATTTTCGTTGTTTTCAGTATATTTTTCAGTTTATTATTCTTGCTAAGTAAATCTAGATTTTTTGTAATTTCTGTGAATAATTCTGGATTATTTTTGTTGTATATTAGATATATGCTAGAGTTTGCTCGACGTTACGTTTCCTTTTATTTCTAAGTTGGTCTAAAGGAATTTTTTTACGAGTTCAGAACCTTTGTTTAATCGTGGGGGTAGCCTCCTTTTTTTTAGAGTTTTATGTAGTTCTTCTAGGCGGGTTTTTCGGAGATGTTTATCAGTCACTATAGTACAAACCCTACGTTCTAGAGAATAGTGGATGTATTTTATGCAGCTTTTTGGGTGATGGCTCTTGAAATAAAGATATTTTTTGGGTGTCTGTATGTTTGTGGTAGATATCTGTGATTATGTGGGTTTTTTTTTTAATTTCTAATGAGTATATCTAAATATAGTAATTCTTGAAAATTATATTCTTGCGTGAATTTTATTTTTGGGTGTAAGTTTTGAAGTAGAGTGTGGAATTGGTTAATATCACCCCATGAGGATTTCCAGAAAATAAAACAATCATCTGAGTATCTTTTCCAAGATTTAGTGAATTGGATTTTTATATTTTCCCCATATATTTGTTCTATCATTTTATAGAGGTTTTCTTCTATGTAAGCTAATGTTAGGGTGGCATATGTTGGTGCCGTCTTTGTTCCCATTGCTGTACCCAGGGTTTGGATATAGTTTTTGTTGTCAAATTCAAAGGTGATATTGTTTAGAATTAGGTCTATACTACGATAATGAACTCTTTAGTGAAATCTCGGATGTAGTATTTCTGCATGTTTTTCAATCCAGAATGAGATTGCCTTTTTACCTAGTTCATGGGGTATGTTGCTGTATAGGTTACTAATGTTAAAAATTGCCATAAGTGTTCCCGGGTCTACCTTTTTTTTTTTTAGTAAGCAGCTAAGGAAATGAATATCGTCTCTGATGTGGCTTTTAATTCGCTTAGTGAACGATTGCAATATTATGTCTGTTAGGTTACTGAGTTTGCTAGTTGGATAGGCTGGTCCTGCTACTATTGGTCTGAATGTAAGGTCACTGGGGTTTGTGATGCTAATGTATTCAGATTTTTATATCTGGATAGCTGCTATTGTTTCATTCGATTTGTGAATTGTAAGTAGTCCGTAGAAATTGCTTGTTTTTGGTACAAAGTTTATTATGAAAACCCTTCACTTTTTTGTTAATATTTTATTATGTGTTGTGCAGAGTTTTATAATGTCTGATACAATGTGTTTTGTCTATGTTCATGTCAATTAATTTGTAGCTGTTCCTACCCTCTAGTGTTTCCAGAATTATTGTTTTATCGTATATTCTGTCCACGATTACTATAACGATGCCTTTATCTGCTTTTATAATTATGTTAGTATTTTTTCGGATGCTCTCTAAGGTTAGTCTTTGCCTGTACGTAATGTTGTCGAATGGTTTGGATTTTTCTTGTGGGTCGAGGTTCCAGAGTTTCCCCAAAAATATATTTAGCTCATTGGTATTATTATTTTTGTTTGGGAATTAATTGGATTTGTTTTTTGACTGATCTGTAATATTTTCGTTATTATTAAATATTTATTTTAGTCTCAATTTGCGCTCAAATTCCTTAAGGTCTTTTTTTCGGTCTGCTATATTGCTTTTCGGAGCAGGGCAGAATTTTAGGCCCAATTTCAATAGGTTGATTTCGTCATTTGTAAGTGTATATGTAGATAGGTTTATTATTTTGGGTTTTGTGTCTTCTAAACTGGTTTTCTTGTTCGGACTGGGGCTTCTAAAAAATAATGATTGTTTCTTTTAACATATTTTGGGTTTATATATCCTCTCTCTGTACATTTTGTGTTTTCTTGCTAATGAGAGGTGTTTTTTTTTGTTTTGTTTTTTTTGTGAAATTGGGGTTGTTGTTTCTCGATGGCTCTCGCTGGCATCGCGCTCCCACCCTTACACTATAGAAATTTTTTAAATGTAGCCGTCTCTTCTACTCCAATAGCTTCATACCTCGCACCTCTCGCCAGTGGAACACCCTTCCCAATTACTGTTTCCCTGAGAGCTATAATCTCCAACTATTCAAATGTAATGTCAATCGACATCTTCAGTTACCTTGATCTACCCACTATCCTTCTCCTCATCCTTTCTTCTATCACTCCTATCCGCTCTCGTTCCAAATCTTCCGCAACCCCCTGCATCCTAGTGGCTTCACGCCTTGCTTGGGGCGTAATGCTTAAAAAAAAATATATGTGTGTTTGTTTTTTGTTAAGAGGCGTGTTCCAGATGTTTCTAGATTTGTTGTTTTTGCATGAATTGTATGTGGATTGTGTAGAAATTTTCGGGGAATACCGAGTGTACTTCTGGATATGGGTAATGGTTGTTAGGTTTGCTTTTGTTGAGCTTGGTGGTATTTGTAAGTGTTGGTTCTGTGAATGTGTGTGAATTCTGATCTTTATCTGTGTTATGCTGTGTTGTTCTGTGCAGGTTTGTTTCTGCGCTGTTCAGTGTATGTTCATAATTGTATTTGTTATGTGGGTGTATTTGTGGATGTGTTAGGGTGCTTACCTTGCGAGTCTGTTTGTGTGTAATAGTATGTATTCAAGTTTTTCACTCCGTTGGGTGGTTTTCTTCTTATTTGCTGATGGTTGTTATGGGTTGAGTACTGTGTTTTTTTTGCGAGTTTTGATTGTTTTTTTTTTTTGTGGGGGGCGCGGGGAGTTTGTCTCAGTTTCCAATTTTACACACTTTTCTCTCATTGGAACTACTATAACTTCATTTTCTTCATTATATATAAATATACATATATATATATATATATATATATAGGGAGAGAGAGAGAGAGAGAGAAAGATAGATAATACTAAATAGCCAGGAACTACCAAGGTTTCACCTGAATGGATCTTCAGGGTAATCTGAAGATCCGTTCAGATGAAACCTAGGTAGGTAGTTCCTGGCTCTTTAGGATTTACTTTATTTATCTTTGCTTTCTTTTTGTAATGAACACTCTTACTTACTCGCTTGTTTTTTTTTCTTTGGACTAAAAACTTAAGGCACTGGACGATTTATTTTAACCTGTTCGGATATTTCTAGTTCTCTCTTTTTTTCCAATTTTTTTTCCTCTGGTAACAATTTGTTTTGTTAGACTTACAATTTGTGATATCCGAGGAGGTTTTTTTTTTTACCAAACGAGTATAATTATTAGTATAATATATATATATATATATATATATATATATATATATATATATATATATATTGAGAGAGAGAGATAATTAATAAAATACATATAAATACCGTCTGAAATTAAATCAACTTCTATAACTCGAATTTGCTTTGAAAATCTTTGTGAAATTTTAAATGATTAATTTAGACCTCAAAACAAAGCTTCTGTTAAATTTTTAGGTAGCTCCAACAACTTTTAATAAAGTTAATGAATTTATTATAAAACTTGTGTCTGAAGTTATTATTTAAAAACTATAATAATAATTTTTACTTCAGTAATATTTGATCAACACGCATAAGTGAATAAATGATAAACATATTTAAGAGTATGAATCATTTACATCTAAATATAGTGACCCATCTTCCCGATAACAGCCAGAAATTAATTATCCATTGATTTTGTCAAATGTTGAACTTCAGCAGGTTCAATTTCAATTTCTTAATGTTTGAACTGTTTCCCATTTGATCTCATATAGTTTACCAACTTCATATATAGTATTAAAAAAACTGAAACGTTGAAAATGTGTGTGAAAGATTATGAGAAAAAAAAATTATTGAAGAGAGAGGACAATAAATGAAAAAGCATTAAGAACACAGAAGATAACGATTGACGTTGTGTTTAATTTTTTGAAAATTAAAGTTGAATCAAGAAGCCGGTAGAGAGTTCAAAAAGCGAGACGTGCGAGATAAGAAACTCTTAACATAGAACTTACGGTTACATCTCAACTGTAAAATGATTAAACATAGTTGACAATCTGGTACTGCTCTGAAATTCGTGTAAAGTCGGTATAGCACAGAGGAAGACTCATCAAAAGAGATACAATTAAAATATTTATAGAAAAAAGTGCAGGGAAGTTATATTAGAGCAGTGTGAAATATTTCAAATCAATGTTTGGATTTTTATCAAGAATCTCTAAATACAAAGCAGAAGCACCAGCCTAGATGTGACAGCAATATTCCATGCAGTGATGACTGCGAAGGGGATTAATAAATGCACAATGTAGATTCTTTCATGAAAAGTTGTCTTGCACAAAACATTGAACACAGTTTCAAAAATCAAACCCAGTAGTTGCTTCAGCATAATTATCGCACTAAATATCATCGGAAAATATTAACCCGAGAAGGCACAATGAATCTGTCTCCTGGTAGATAGCATCAACCATGCCGATGGAATGCCAAAAACGTTCTTTAACCCTTTAAGATCTTCGTTCATGAACCATTTTAACCATTCTGTTTGAGCTCCTGAGTCAAAATTCGCAAATAATTGGTGTGTAATGTTTCACAGTAGATATAAAAATAGTTACAAGTGTTTCCCAACCGTCAAACCGGTAGATGGGCATTAAATAATTTTTCTCTATCACTGTTCAACCGTAGTCTGGTCATTACGTCATTTTTCTCTACCACTGGTAAAGCCGTGGTCAGAGCCCAAAGGTTTAAGAGGGTTAAAAGAGTGCTGCTTCATTTTGGAGGCGTTAAGATTAACAAGTCTTTACTTGCCGCATTTAACAATTGCTTGCATGTAATTTTTTGAGATCAGCTAGCAATTTGAACATATGGAACCGTTCAGACTTTACCATTAAACCAGAAGTAAATTGTTTCATACCCATCATAGAAATCGAGCTGTGAACAGATGACAGGTGCCCGCTTTTTTGTGCAAAATATCTAAAATGCTCGTCGTTTAAGATAATTTTCATTTTCTGGTTTGATAATAAAGTTTGAATCAAAATCCGTCCAGAAATACCAGAACCTTTTGGCACATGAATAAGACCAACATATCAAGTGCAGTCAATTGCCTTATATAAAGCTTGGCAGATTTTTTCAGCATTAACTGTTAATACATCAAAAAGACAGAAAGATGCGAAAGACATATCGCTTGTATCTATCTATATTTCTGAGATGAGGTATTATGTACACTATTTACATTATTCGGACTATTGTCCTCATCTTTGTCGCCACGTTTATTACAATGTTTCGGCCCTTCAGTATCTGTCTATATTTCAGAGATGAGGTATTATGTACACTATTTACATCATTCAGACTATTGCCCTCGCCATATTTATTACAACGTTTTGGTC
>CAHIKZ030005535.1:232500-252500 GCA_903632075.3 Acanthosepion pharaonis
TAGGTAGGTTTGTCTGAATTACTAGGTTGTGTATCTAGGTCTGCTCTACGGTTGTATTGAGCTCTTTGTTAGTTAGTTGTTACTCGTATCGGCTTTTTTTCTTTTGGGCTTCAGACCTGCATCTGTGCGATTTTTTTTGTCGGCAGAAGTTCATGTTTGTAGCTCTTTCTTTTTTTAAAACCTTTTTTCCCTCGAGATTGATTTGATTAGCAAATCAAAAATTCGAGGGTTTTTCGAAACGAGTCTAGTTATCTCTCTCTCTCTCTCTATATATATATATATATATATATATATATATATATTGTTAAAATATGCTCAGTTCATACTACGAGAATGTGTTCACGAGTATAGATGGAACATTTACATTTTGAGACTGTATATCACATTGAAGGGATAAACAACTCGTCGCCATGCGCTGTTAATTTTATCTTCACACTATCTCTAACTATATAACGCATTATATACAATATCAAGCACGCTTCCGATATTAATTAATAGCGAAGCTCTTTATATATATATATATATATATATATATATATATATATATATAATTGTGTGAGGGCGAGAGAGAGATGGGATTTCTTACATATTTTCTTGTCTTTTAACATTATCTAGATGCATATTTAGAGTAATGTGACATTTGCGAATAACAAGTGTTTTTTTTTCATGATGCAATCGAATTGTGGAATTGTTTGCATAATTTATGTTCGTTGAATATACATCAGCAGGTGTTTTTCAAATTATCAACATGAAACTGTCCAATATATACTTCGGCATATATACATAAACACACATATATATGTGTGTGTGTGTGTGTGTATGTGTGCTCGATCGTTCGCGCGCGTGTGTATACTTTTTAAGAAATGATTTGTATTTGGAAGAATTATGTAAATATATGCAGAGTAAAACAATTATTTACATTTAGCGGCGACAATCTGCTTCATATTTAAACGGAATCGTCAGGTCGTATGGTTCGAAAAGCAGTTCCTCGACTATTTATATATGCTTGCCAGTAGCGTTTTATCGGTACGAACGTTATTTGTTTCCGGTTTATTGTGCTATTCAAACGACTACAATTACCGCCTTTTTTTTATATTTACTAACTTTTATTGATCAAATAATGGCTTATGATTTACTATGGGTTACTCCCTCGGGAATGGTTAAATCCTGATTTCGAGCTGAGGTGTATCGGATGCCTTAGTGCAATTGAATGGCCATCACGTTCACCAGGGCTGTCACCACAAGCCTTTTTCTTGTAAAATCTTGTTTACTGGCTCAAACCGAAAACAATTCCTGATTTAAAATAAGCGATAAATTATTGTAGAAATGACTCAAATGGTTTGTAGAAGTGTTGCTAATAGGGTTCAGCGTTGCATTGAACATGAATTGGAGGCTTTTGAATATGTTAAATAACTTATTAATAATATCAAATTATGTTCAGTCCAGGGTAAGACTATAGACTAGATCAGCTTCCTGCGTAAAATAATAAAATACGTCCAACAACAAAGCCTCTGATCAGGAGGTTTTGAAAAGTATTGAACCCCCTCTTAACTGCTGGTGTTCCCAGGTCCGCCCTGAACCGAGATGGTAGCACCTGTTAGGTGCAAATCTATGGACAAATAATTAACCCCCAAATTAGGGTCAAAACACAATGAAATTATAAAAATAGTTTATAATACCAGCAATATATTTTTGAGGAAAACTTATTACAACCAATTATTACCAGCAATATATTTTTGAAGAAAATAAGTATTACTAGGAATACTTTTTTGAGGAAAGATTATTATCAGTAATACATTATTACCAGCAATACATTTTTGAATAAAATAAATATTACCATTTACATGTTTGAGGAAAACTTATTATCAGCAATACATTATAAATGGAAAGATATTAACAGTAATACATTATTTATAAATAATTATTACCTACAATAGAATATTACCAGCAATACATTTTTGAAGAAAAAATATTACCAGCAATAAAAATCATGTCGACATTAAATAACACATTGTGGTTCATATGCCGTAAACCAAACCAAAACAAAACAAACCATATTGCTTTGATGTAACAATATTTATACATTTTCTTAATCTGCTGTACTTCATTTTTGTTCAATAAAACTTAATAACTAAGTAAAAGCGATACTTTGCCGCATCCTGTGTTAAAGTTGGGAAAAGTATGTATTTCCTATTTACTGAAATTCCGTGACGGGCAGAAGTTTAAATTTTTATTGAAGTCATTCGGTGCTGGTATGTAAATTTTAGTTTTTAATTTAAGTCACGACAGAATAGTCGTCACGAAAATAGACGGAAGTAAATTGCAACTTTTTTTTTATCAAATAGATAGTGTGTGATGCATAAACCGTCGGGTAAATTACGCCAAATTAAAATTAACACTGACATCTCATTTTAGCAGATATATTTAACACCATTTTATTTTAACATCGGTTTCGTGTAATCAATAGCAAGCTTGTCTTGCTATCACAATTACGTCTGAGTAGTGAGTTCAATACTCACTGGATGCCCCCTAATTTCGGCCTTGTGTCACCTTTAAGCTATGCTTGGAAAATCAATATAGAGCACCTCGATGTGGTGTAGTTGTTAGCAAGCTTGTCATGCTAAACAATTACGACTGAGTAGTGAGTTCGATTCTCACTGGATGCCCCCTACTTTCGGCCTTGTGCCACAACCAAGTTGGAAAACAACTATATTTAACAACATTACACAAAAATACCTTTAAATGACAAAGTAAATTTATTCAATAAAATCGCCATTGGCTTCAACCACGGTCCCCAGTGAACTTCGAAATCTGCAACTCTTCTGGAGTTTAAGTTGGTGAATGCTGCCATAATCCTTGCCTTCAGTTCATTTTTGGTGCTACAAAGAGTATTGTTGGACTCTCTCTAAACGGTGCCCCACACTTAACATGGATTGCTATCTAGGGAGTTAGCTAGCCAGATGTAAGG
Organism: Acanthosepion pharaonis; assembly: GCA_903632075.3. Taxonomy (NCBI): domain Eukaryota; kingdom Metazoa; phylum Mollusca; class Cephalopoda; order Sepiida; family Sepiidae; genus Acanthosepion; species Acanthosepion pharaonis. The sequence continues at coordinate 235,469 of CAHIKZ030005535.1, forward strand.
CGTGATGTGGTCTTAGAAATTGTCTGATATCCATGACTCGGTTATCCTGCATGCGTGGCCAGTCATAGGGTCTTCCAGTAGCCATCCTCTTCAGCTAGGGCAGTAATACCTCTTCAAGGCACTTGATGTAGTCCTCCATGTTGAGTCTGAGGACGTCACCAACAAATTCGATAGTTATTTTCTTATTAGAACCAAGAGAGTGAATTTTACGAGCTGCCGTACCTTCATAGTCACCATTAGGTTTCAACAACTCTTTCCGAATCCTCTGCACTATCCGTGGATTGACAACCAAAGACTTTGAAATGTTTGTATTGGAGATTCCGGTGCGAATGCCAAGCTTTACAGCAGGACGTTTCCATATTTCTGACGGTGTGAATTGCGTCTTGATGCTCTTTTTCTCACAGACGGTGCAGAATTGAACTTACTATAATTTGCAGTCGACAAGATCAAGAACAAGCAAAGCGCATGCGCAAAAATAAAAATATAAAATTTACCCTTCGCATCCTGTATACACAGCTTACTGGCAGATTAAGGAAGAAGAGAAACGTCTTTTCCCCAGTTCTTTTTTAGGGTTACTGATTAAGGTAATTTATTGTTATAAAATTTAGATTAATTATTCATGCTTGTTGGGTTGTTTTTACGACTTATCAACCATTTGCAGGTTATTTAAAGCCAGCAAATATTTTTAGATTGTAAGATTTTTTTAAAGATAATAATGATTTACTTACTGACATCCTAATTAACCCATAGCTGTGGAGACAATAGTGGCGTTCATAGGTTGCCCAAGTGTATTATCCCTAAGACGACCATTGGAAACCGACTAACTCCTTTGAAATTCCGAGCCGTTAGCCATTACATCGTGCACACATTCAGTCGTAATGTATCTATTATTTCAACGCTGTTAGTTATCTAAATTCGATGTTTCTTAATTTCAGTAATCGTAAGAGAACCGGTGTTTCAACGTGATATGGCCTTAAGCCGGATGGTTGCAGGAATTGATCATGCAAATAGAAAAGATATATTCTTATTCATCTATGTTGCTAATTGATATATGTACTTACTTATTATTTATCAACAAATAATTTAATTTTATTACTCATAAATAGATAATATTATTCATATTTAACCGGCATTATATTTTTAGATTAGATTCGATCTATAAGTCTACCATTCGTCTATTCTTAGAATTTTGTTATCAAATATTGTCCGGTGTCTCTTCTATTTACCTTGAACTTATTGAAAAAGTCCAAAGATGAATCAGCAATATTATAGGTCTTGATCTAGATGTTCAGTCTCAGTCACATTCTCACCGCCGTAAGGTTGCCTCTCTGTGTCTTTTCTATAAATACTTTCATGGTAATTGTCCGGATAAGCTCTTCGCTATGGTGCATTGACATTTTGAATTTAAGTGTAATATTAAACATACTTACGAGACTTACGTATTAGACGGTACTGTTTTGCTGTATTACAGCTCATCAGTGCGACTAGACATCCGAATTCCTCAAGCTCGGGTCGAAACACAACCGATTTGGTGTCAGACAGACACTGAGCGATCTTCACTCGGCAGAGTTACAAAGCTAAATCTGGCGTATTGTTTTTACAAATGTAAACAAATGCCAATCAGCCGAAGAGCTCCATTCATTTTACTGAAGAGCTTTGCATTAGCGCAGGTCGCTGTATATATATATATGGATAAATCAAATAACTCGATATTAGCAATTTTATATACGTACGTTAGCGTGCATACACAGTTAAGCAAATGCATTAATTTACGGTGTAAACAAAACAGTGCTCAATGCACTTCGAACGTAAGTATATCTATCTATCTATCTATCTATCTATATATATATATATATATATATATATATATATATGTGTGTGTGTGTGTGTGTGTGTATTCACAGATATATATGGGTCATCCCATAAGTTCTGTCCGAATTTAAACTTTTTGTTAAAATGAACGAAATTTAAGGTATTTTATAATGTCTAATGAAGCTTAAGATTATTTTTATGTTTAGATGCATTTACACTGATCAAATTTTCAGAGAACAATAAAATTAAATTTTGTTTGATTAAAACACTGCTAACATGAAAGTACCCAAGAATCATTTGAGGCACATAATGCTTTATGAGTTCAAGAAAGGAAACTCAGCAGCCGAAGCGGCTAGAAACATTCACTCAGTTTATGGAGAGGAATGTGTGAATGAAAGAACTTGCAGAAGATGGTTTGCAAAATTCAGAGGTGGAGATTTCAGTTCAGTTGAGTTAGACGAAAATCTTCCTGAAGCAGCCCTTGAAGAAAATCCTGCTTTATCAGTTGAGGAATTGGCAGTGGTTCTCAGTTCAAACCATACAACTGTTCATCGTCATCTTCAACAACTTGGAAAAGTTCTTAAACTTGGAAAATGGGTGCCTCATAAAATGTCTGAAAACAACCTCAAATCCCGAATTGACATCTGCTCTTCTCCCCATTCTCACCAACTTGTTTCACCTTTTTTGGATAGACTTGTGACTGGTGACGAAAAATGGATCTTTTATCGAAATGTTAAGCGTCGTAGACAGTGGCTTGGTAAAGGGGAAAACCCCAGCCACAGCCGGGAATGGAACTTCATGGACAAAAGTTTCTTCTTTCAATCTGGTGGGATCGCCAAGCAATAATCCACTTTGAATACTTACCACCTAATGCAACAATTGATGCTCAAATATACTGTCAGCATTTAGAGTGTTTGAACCAAGCTTTGAGGAAAAAAATGACCTGGTCTAGTGAATCGAAAAGGGGTGATGTTTCATCAGGACAATGCGCGACCCCACACAGCAAGTATCATGTCACAAAAGATCGAAGAACTTGGCTGGGAGAAAATTCCTCATCCACCTTATTCTTCCGATCTTGCTCCTTCAGACTACCATTTGTTTCGTAGCTTACAGAGTCATTTGGAGAAACAGCTTTTGTAACACAGGAAGAGGTTAAAACTGACATTTGTGAGTTCTTCGAATCAAAGCCAAAAGAATTTTACAGTAATGGAATTAGTAAGCTTGTTAATAGATGGAAGGAAGTCATAGATACTCAGGGAAAATACATTGTTGATTGAATCTGTAATTAAATGTAACATTTGGTCACTTGTTTTCTTTTATTCAAAATCCAGACAGAACTTATGGGATGACCTGGTATATATATATATATATATATATATATATATATATATATATATATATGTTATGAAATGGATTATGTCCCATAATTATTTTAATGTATTTTCTGTTTATACGTATTTTATAGATACTTAAATAAAATAATGTATAAACCGGATATCTATCTATCTATCTATTCATCTATCTATATATATATATATATATATATATATATATATGACATTGAATATATAGTCTGCAAATATTCATGTCCACGTTTGCCCTTATGAAATATTTAAGGCGAAATCTTTGCATCTATGCCCAGAAAAGCTTAAGAATCCTTATCGTATCACGTGATTTGATTCGCAAAGGTCAATGTGGACAGTAAGAATGAATCGATAACAAAGAACTAAATCGATTGCCAATAATAAAATATATTAGTTTGCCATGAGCTTTTAGATCTTTCACTTTTAAATATTTTCATTATTATTATTATTATTATTATTATTATTATTATTATTATTTATGACAGACCGGCTCCTGCTATTAGCAGTCGATTTATGCAGTTAACCTTTACAATTTTTCTCATTGCATATAATGTTTCTGTTTTATGTCTTTTCGATTATTTTTAATCCTTTTTTTATTCTCATCTTCTTTCTGAATTCTTACAAGTTGTCATTCTTATTCAATCAAATCGTAACATTTGCGGTTCTCTCTTCTTAACCACCATATTCGATAATGTAGCTTCTATGATGTTACTATGCTGCTTCTATGATTTTCTATGATCTTTCTGTGTTGTTTCTATAACGTCCTATGATGTCTCTGTCTCGTTTCTGTGATGTTCTATGAAGCTTCTACGATTTTCTCTGTTGTTCTGTCATGTTTCTATGATATTTCTGTGATTTTTGTATGCTGTTTCTATTATGTTCTATTATGTTCTATATTTTTTTGACGTTCTATGATATTTCTATGGTAATGTATGATGCTTCTATGTTGTTTCTACGATGTTCTTTGATGTTTTTATCATTTTATGGTGCTATATGAGATTTATTTGATGTTTCTAAGAATATTCTCCCATGTTTCTATGATATTCTATGATGTTATGTGATGTTTATATTCTGTTTCTATGAATTTCTGTCATGTTACGATAATTTTTCTATGATGTCCTATGACGTATTTTGTTGTTTCTATGATGTTCCATAAATGATTTTGTGATGTTCTATGATGACCATGATGTTCTTTGATGTCCTTCTAGGATGTTTCTATATCGTTTCTATTATGTTCTATGGGGTTCTATACTATCTTTATGTTTCTATGATGTTCTGTAAATGATTATATTATCTTTTATGATGTTTCAATAATATGCTTATGCTATTCTATGATGCAGTTTTCTCACAATCTTCGTTGTTTTCTTCTTTTTGAATTTCTAGATTAATATATATATATATATATATATATATATATATAATTTTTTTTTTTTTATTCATTTTTCGCATTTATTCACCGTTTGTTTCTTTGCAATTTTGTTGTGGCTTTCTTCATTTTTATTAATTTCATTCATAGATTTATTTTTATTCTTTTTTTGGTTTGTCCAGGTCTCCTCGAAAGTATCCAATATTTGTTACTTCTCATTCGATTTTAATTTATCTACCTTTTATCTCTTCCTTGATGTTTTCATATTCCTCCTCTTTTTTCTTTTTCTTCTTAATTATTATTATTATTATTATTATTATTATTATTATTATTATTTCCTTTAATTTCTAGGGTTTACACATTTCTTTCCTCATCATGTGACCTTCCAACCTTGATATTGATTTTATTATTATTAATTCTAATTTCCTCTTTTTAATATAATTATTATGTTTTCTATCATTTCTTCTTCTTCTTCTTCTTCTTCTTATTATTATTATTATTATTATTATTAATAATAATAATAATAATAATAATTCAACTCTCTAATGTACATTGTATTCATTCCACATCATTCTTTATTGAATAAAACTATCTTCAAAACATATTTGTTCACCTTTCATTTCAGTTAATATTCGCACTGGTCTGGTAAACACAGAGACCCTTATACATCTAAATGGCTTACAGCTGGCCAGATCTCTACTGTCTCCATGCAATTTTTTTCCCAATCAATATGCATCAAATATTTCTTTCTTTTTTTTCTGAAGAATGCCTCTCATATTAAAGACTCAAGGTCTGTGAAATCTTCTGTTCGTCCAGCAAACACTGTTGATATGCGCTTGCGCATTCTGGACCGGAAGTTGATCAATATAGCTACGAATGCCTTTCTCGGGCATACATAATTATTCTTAGTCAATCACTGCATCTTCTATTTAAGTTAGCCGCCATTGATAATGATGGACTGTTGAATGTCTGTTCTTATTTCCGCTGTAATATGAGTGGCTTATCAAGCTTTAATGTGGACACAAGGATATGTCTTTAAAAAAAAAAACCTAAAAGAAGAATGCGTGGGTGTTAATCTTGAAAGAAATTAATAATTCTGAGTGTGCGCGTGTATTGATTAACTAAAGTAAGTTGAATATCTCTCTACGCTGACCTTTAAAAATAGTATTTAAAATCATTTGCCCATGACAAATCGAAAAGAATGGTATGTTTTCGTATAGATTAACCTGGTCATCATCGTCATCGTTACCATCAGTTCTATCTCAGGGTGTGATCGTAAGATTGCTGCGTAGCTGAACACCTAAGAAATTCTTTCCCCGTATCTGGGTTGAAAGATGGTGAGGTATTCATCCAGGTATAGTGTGCCTTGACCAAGTAGATCTGTTTGAGTCCAGTACTTCCAGGTCAAATACTAGTCGATTCCCTCCAACTTGAAAAACACTGCACCATCGTTCCGAGGAGACATAAGTGGTGTGGTTTTTATAAGACAAATAATATAAAATAATACAAGAATACTGAGAATTACTCAGCTCATAAATGAAATACACAAAAGCAGTACGAACATGCCATTATAGCCAAATGCCAAACACCGTCTCTCATTGAATATTAAAGGCTCCAAAACACGCCACTAATGTCCTTCATGATGGTGGGATAGTGGCTAAAATAGTTCGTTATACATGGTTACTGTCTTCTAATTGTAATGATCAGCTAGGCTTAATGGCACTTTGAAACACAGGTTTCTATGCGATCACGTTTAGCCATTTTGATTCTTTTTATCAGGTTCAGTGAAATAAGAGCAGGTTAAAATTTTGTTGTGTCAGCTACACTGTTTTTCCAGCTGAGTAATCGTGAGACTAAAAACATTATTCTGTCCTCAGAAATGGTACCGAAATCCTTACTTCAAAGTCTATTCATAGATTGAAAATGTAATTGTACGGGAAATATGTGAGGGCCCATTGTTACTCCAGGACGTAAAGTTAGAACATTAGAAAAGGTAAAGACAATCTTGATTAAATGATCATGGAATAATATATATATATATATATATATATATATATATATATATATATATATATATATATATATATATTTATGAACATGGCATTTTCGTTATGATCGATTTCATCACAATTCTTTTGTTAAGCTTAGACATAATTATACATTCTTATTGCTCAAAGTAAAGTTCAAGAGTTTTATAAAAACCCCGGATACTTCCATTAAAATATTTTTTTATCAATATATAAATCCTGTAAAAGAATACATTTTTCCATTCTAGAAAATGTTTAATATCTAAAAACGGTTTAAAGCTTAATCTAAGAATTAGACAATTTTGCTGTTACACGATTTGGACAAATTTACACACACACACACACAATAACACATGCACACACACTCATATATATATATATATATATATATATATATATATATATATATATATATATATATATTGTGTGTATTTAGGCAGCATTTGTATTTAGTAGCACATCTTAAGACTATATTTCTTCATATATATATATATATATATATATATATATATATATATATATATATATATATATATATATATACTAGTAATAATCTTATAAGTATAAGAAATTATACTTGTCCGAAAATATTCAGTGTCTTGATTTGCAAATAATCAAACCAATACCAAAGCGAAAAAAAAGTATAAAAAAGAAAGCACCAATAACATGTACGTTAACCAAAAATAATCGTCCAGCATACGAGTGGATCGTCATATATATATATATATATATATATATATATATGGCCTGATGATTGTATATAGACTGTCGCCTCTAAGTGTTGACTTCTATGTTCACTTTTATATTTACACACCTATCTCTGATATTGAGCACTTTTATCCCATAAATATAGCATATCTTAAGACTATATTTCTTCATATATATATATATATATATATATATATATATATTTGAACATATATATATATATATGAACAATAAAAAATATTTAAAAAATTATTAAAAAATTAAAATTTTAGACACACTGCGTTGTCGATTAATATCTTTTTCGTTTTTTATTATTATTTTCATTTAGATTTCTCGACTAGTTTCGGACCAAAAATGGCCATCATCAGGAGGAGAAATATTTCGTTTGTTGGTAGAAGTAAACTACAGAAATTAATCTTTTGCTGGAGAAAATGAATTTTGTCTGTAGTTTTCATTTGTTTTTTTTTTAATTTTTTTATCTTTTTAACATGAATCTTTTAACATTCCTTGTGTTGGTCAAACAGTCTCTTTTAATTTGGTATTTGAGATAAGAGCTGAATAGATACATGCTGCTCTGAATTCTCTGGTCAGTTTGACAGTTTTATTGCTCCTGTAGAGGGGATGTGTCTCTGTTTATTGTTTGTGTGTGTGTTATTTGGTTCTTAGGGAGTAAGTGAGTATATTATGTGTAAGCGTGTGTATTGCTGTGGGTGTGTGTTATCATTTGGCTCATTAGGGAGTGAGTGAGTGAGTATGATGTGTGTAAGTGTGTATATTCGTGTGGGTGAGTGAGGCCTCCACATCACCGTAAGCATTTCTGTCTTGTGTGGGTGAGATATGTGGGTAGGTTTTGAGTTGTTGAGTTATATATTGGTACTATCTGTATTGTTAAATTTAGCCCGGCTGGGTATTTTGTTTTTAGACGTTGTATCCACTTATTTTCATGGGACTCTAAAATCTTTCTAATGTTATCTGCTCTGAACTTTTATATATATATATATATATATATATATATATATATATATAATCAGTCTGAGATAGATATATAGGTAAATATATGTGAACAATCTGAGATAGGTGGTGTTCAATTTCATACAACTATTTATTTTAATTTTTTTTTTTTTTAATTGATTTTCTCTCCATCTCCGTTCCTCCATTTATTTCTGTGTCTATGTGTTTTCAGATAGATAAGGAAGTTAGCTACATTGCTCCAGAGAGAATTAATAGATAGATATGAGACTAAGATATATGTGTATGTATATATATATATATATATATATATATATATATATATATATATATATATATATATATAGCCTGTTATATATTGTCGAAACAAACACAACTGTCCACTTAGTAGAAAATATCTACAGCAATATAATATCAAAAGCTACCGTAACAAAAATATTAACACAGAAGAAAATATTTGAATAGCAGCCACATAATCAACATTTAAAGAAAGATTTAAGAATTACTAAATTCAAAACAGAAAGTAACGCAAACAACACAACCCTATCAAAATATATATGGAAGCCAAAAGAAAACAACATCCCCATTAAAATTAAATGGGAAATACTAAAAAATGCAGCCCCTCACAATATCGTTAGAAAAAATTCCATAGTATGTTTAGAGGAAAAATTAGCAATAACCATGTTTAAATCCCAAAGCAAACTACTAAAAAAGAAAAAGGTGAAACGGTTAAATGCAGGCATTCAATTAAATGCTTACGCTGCCACATAAATACTAATATAAGTGAGGCAAACAAACATAATATAAAAAGCAATTCTGTTCCAATCAAAACTTCACCTGCACCCAATACCTTGTCCCCACCGATACCAAACAGAAAAAAAAACAATCAGAAAAAAAAACACTGGCAATGCCAAGAACAAATTCCCAATTCGTCACGAAACATTATAACAAAAACACAAGCGCCATCAACACCTACAACTGCCACAGCATAAAAAGCAACACGTGCTTACATGAGTACAACACATATACATATGCTTATATAAATATCTACCACTCATCACAATACAAAGATGCATATACACACATACACATGAGCGCGTTTGCGCACGTACACGTACACCTACATCCATATCAACATCAATAAAAAATGAAAACAACACATAGAGCTACACACAAAGAAATGCAAAAAAAAATAATTGCAGATGTTATCACCAAAGTTACAATAATTAACATTAAGAAAACGCAACTACTGGTACCAATAACCATACAGATATGTGTACGCCAGAGCGTACACACATGTACATGGATATATATGTAATAATAATTAAAAAAAAAAACACATATCCACAACAACATACTCAAATATTGACTGAAAAATCGGATAAGCCCTGACGAGTTTACGAAACTTCGAAGTGAGCATTACGAGGGCGACATCGATCTGTTAAGTGACAATATATTTTTCTCTCTCTCTCTCTCTATATATATATATATATATATATATATATATATATATATATATGCTCATACACACAAATACATATATATATATATATATATATATATATATATATATATATATATATAAATATAGAAAACTAGACTTGTTTCTGAAAAAACCTCGAATTTTGATTTTAATCAAATCAATCCCGAGGGAAAAAAGGGTTTTAAAAAAGAAAGAGCTACAAACATGGACTTCTGCCGACAAAAAAATCGCACAGATGCAGGTCTGAAGCCCAAAGAAAAAACCCCGATACGAGTAACAACTAACAAAATAGCTCAATACAACCGTAGAGCAGACCGAGATACACCTAGCCAAACTTTCCCTGACGATCCGTTTAGGTGAAACCTAGGTAGGTGTATCTATATATATATATATATATATATATGTATATATATATATATATGTATATATATGTATGTGTATATGTATATAAAGAACAGTAAGATATGTAATCCAGTGTCCTTATTGATATATATATATATATATTTTTTACAAAACATTGCTCAATGTAAATTTACAGAGCATAAATATTGTCAAAAACTTTCATTAAATAATATTTAAAAATAAAATTTAAAAGTCCGAGCTGGTAATATACATACTTATATTTGATATGAAAAAATAAATTTATATAATTTAAGTAATTCTATTACATTTACTAGTTTTAAAAAGAAATATAGTCTATTAGTAATTAAGAGTGAAAATATTTTAAAATTGTAGTTAAATAAAACGTATTCTAACCTAAATATACTCTAGAAAAATCTTTAAATATACAAGTAGGAAAAAATACCGAAAGTTTTTTGCCGTTAATAATAAGAAAAACTCAGACGACATGCATATAACGGATGTCAGAATTCATTGAAAAATACACACCTACCCTCCCTAAATTTAACCTCTTTTTGGAACGTAAGTCATAAAATGATACAACAATAGTTAATAAAAATAAACACGCTACCGCCCCTGTCTGAATGATTGGATTTCTCTGTATCCTTGGCAACAGTAAATCCTGAATTTATGTATGCCTTTAAAAGTCAGTAAATTTAAAAATAAGTTATTCCAATATTCGCTTGAAGATGAAATGGAACAATGCTTTTAATTTAATTATATAACTAAATTTGAAGTTTTAGCTTCCATTTTTGAAACATGGTAATTATTGTGTAGCGAAAAACATATTTGAAATCAGTTAATATATATATATATATATATATATATATATATATAATACTTCAAATGTCATTAGTGATGTATACTCGTATTTGAATAAACGCCGGTTCATTTATATATTAATATCATATCTATTCATATTCACCTTCTGGTCGGAAATTTCGAGAAATTAAAGAAAAATTTGCGATCTTCGTCAGGGTCGAGGGAACTACCGTTTAGCCCGTTGCGCCGTTAGCGTCTTGGCCATGAAGAGACGAACGACAAAATTAAATTTGACGCATTCAAGCGAAATTTCTCTGGCCAATGATCTCAACGTTTTTTTCATATCGGTTCGTAGTTTTGCATTCAAACGTAAACAATGCATTTTTAGAATGAATTTTTATTAATTCGCCAGATTTGTATCACCTTAAATGTTATTAAACGTTAGTCTTACTAATGACGTTTAAAGTGAGACAAATCTGTTGGATTAATAAAAATACATTCTAATTCATATATATATATATATATATATATATTGTGTATATTTAGGCAGCAATTTTCCATTGATGCATGTTTCATTAAATAAATATAGACATGTTTTGTCTATTTATTTTAAGTAATTTCCTTTCATATTGTCTGAAAAGCTTAATAACATTATCGTTGAAGGACGAAAGGAAATCATCATATTGATACATGTTCAAATCCAATCTAAGCTTTCACCTTACATAAGCCATTATCAAAGATGACAATTACTTTTCAATATATCAACCAATACACGGACGGAACAATAATGATAGTCTGTTTTTGTTGCATGAAAAATTTCAAAGCAACGACTAACTAGTGTATGTAAGACGCGAAAGCGAAAATCGTGTCGGAACTCGTGACGTCACACATGACCACGCGAGAGTGAAAACGAGAAGTATTAAGTAAGGAAAGCCGTTGGTATAAACCAATGGTTTATGTTATCAGTTATAGGCATTCAAGAATGTTTGTGGCGATTTATTTTGTTCAGGTTAGGTTTCAACTGTTTTATGTATATAGCTTCAAGAATCTTTAGTTTTTGTTTATTGTTTTCATGTTTATGTATAGTTGTGTTTTCAACAAGGATTTTCCTGAATTGTCTACCTAGCCAGACATGTTGTTTTAAATGCCTAAAAATGTTAGAGTTCAATGATAATGTTATTAAGCTCATCAGACAATACAAAAGGAGCTTACTTGAAATAAATAGACAAAACTTGTCTATATTATTTAATGAAACATGCATCAATATATATATATATATATATATATATATATATATATATAGTTTGACCCAAAAAGGGGAACTTTTTAACAATCAAATAAAACCAAGAATGATGGAATAAAAATATTTTATTCATAGCATTTGAAACCTTAAAACATGCCATTTAAGAAACAATGACGTAATTTTCATTTTTAAAAAATTACGTCTTGTAGATGGCATCCTCCTGAACGAATGCATTCTTGATATCTGCTGTTGAGATTCCTCATTGACTGCTGCAACATCTCAGCTGGGATACTGTGAATTCCATTTTAAATGGCGTAATGTTTACTTGCTCAAGGTCACTGCCTCGCAGTTTTGCCACTTGTTCATATCTGGCAATACGCACTTCAAAAATCCCATTTTGTGGGTCTGTTATATATATATATATATATATATATATATATATATATATATATATATATATATATATATATATATATATATATTTATATATCTACAACATGATACTTGTAGGCAGAAACTATTAGTTTAAACATGTTTGGCACCAATATTCAGACAACTTAAAGCCATTATTTGGTTACATATTTAATGGAACATTTACCTTTACATGTGTAATGAATTGATTGATTAATACGTTTTCTACGGCTTATCAATATTTTGAAGGTTATTTAAAGCCCGTAAATATTTTTAGATTGTACGTATTTTTTGCTGGGGATAATGTTTTGGTAACAGAAGTTTTATTAATTAACCCATAGCTAAAGGGAGAAGAGGTGGTTTCAAAACCTTTCCCAAGGTGTTTGCGCAGAATTGAATATAACGTACCCAAAAGGACTTGGACGATACAGCAGCTGGAATTCCCAAGCGGTCACCCATCTAGGTACTGTCCAGGCTCGACGTTGCTTACCTTTCGTGAGCATATGGGGACTGATATATCAGCGTGACGTGATCGTAAGCCTAAGTGAAAGAATGAATTGGAGAAGAACTGTCCACGAAAAGAACAACATCCTTCGAAAATACCAGAAGAAAATCGAAGAGACGGAAAGAGTTAAAATCAAAGACAGAATTATCCAACCCTATAAACTCCTATCCTATTAATCATTTTGGATGTCTCTTCAGATCCAACATTTCACACAGAGGGAAATGAATATAAGCACCTCAATTCACGGCAAAGTGTTCCCCCAACGACGGTTTTGAGGGAGAAAATATAAGTGTGGACTCTAAGGCCACATTTTTTTTGATACAATATATGTTTGCATAGTATCTGTCTTTATTTCACTGGAGCTAACCTATTAGTTAATGGTTGCTGAAGACAATAGGTTTATAATACCCAGAAATTCATACACAGATGTCCTCAAGGACACATGACAGAATGGATAAAGGCGTTGGTTAGACCCAAAGAGTATGAGCTCAATACCCGGTTAAGGCGGTGAAGAACTTTGAGAATTAACAGGAGATAACTGATAACTGACATCCATTAGATGTACATGGCACGTGGAACTAGAACAGTGAGCGAAATAAAGGGTTCAGTTCGACATTCCAACCACCACGGCCGAAACGTTGTAATAAATATGGCGATAAAGTTGAAGACAATAGTTCGAATAATATAAATAGTGTACATGATTGCATATTGCATGAAACTGCCAACCGTAATGTCGGCATTATATATATATATATATATATATATATATATATATATATATGTGTGTGTGTGTGTGTTTATATGTATGTATATGTAGATGTGTGATAATATTAATTTTTTGTACGTTGTGTGGGTCTTTATGTATGTGTGTATATAAATGTATATACTTATATATGTAGATATATACATATGTACTTAGGTGTAGATATGTGAATTAGTGTATATATTTGGGTATATGTGTATATATACGTACATATTTAAGATGTATATGTTATTATTTTATGTATTAGTCTTTATATTATTGTATGTTTAGCTTGATATTATATGTATGTAAATATATGTATAATAATAGGTATATGTATGAATATTCGTGTATATATTTAGGTTTTAATTTATTTTGCTGCATTTCCCTTCAAAATAAGTTTACTAAACAAATTTACCAGGCAACATTATTATCTATATATTAATATATTTTTATTTTTATATTTTATTTTAAAGATTTTACACTTCATTTTTATCTAATTTTTAATATTATTATGATTAATAAGATTATTTTTAGTAGTAGTAGTAAAGAATATATTATATTAAATTAATATTAGATATCTGATATTTTATTAATATTAAATATATTTTTGTTTTACCATTGATAAATTTTTTACTTTCATTTTTACATCTTAAAGTTCAAATTCAAACTTATTTTTAACTTTTATTATTGTTGTTATTAATAATATTATTAATTTTTATACTTTTCTCTGTAAAATTTAAAAATAAAATAATGTTTAATATATTATCCTATATTAATTACAATGGTATTAATCAGGATTAATAATATTATTAATAACTATCAGCATGGCGCGGCGTTGCCCGTGCTTGATTCAAAAAGCGTACGACTCATACAGCAATCGCCATCACTTGACTTAAAATATTTTTGCCCTTCCTTGCCTTTAAAGGAGTTCCCTTTGTCATGCTGATGTTGCTACATGCCTTACTTCTTGCCTATCTCACACTGCGAATTTTTTCTAAGCTCTATACTAAACATTAAATCTGGTACGAAAAAAGAACTAAACAAAATGAACACAAAACGATCAGCTTTAAAAAAGGACTCGTAACTGGAAAAACCGAATGGAAAAAGAATGTTAACAACAAATACTTTTTCACATCCAACCCAGCTCTGCGGAATCAGAATCAACATTGAGTTTAAGCAAGCGAATTAGCCAATTGGAGTAAAGTACCATGCAGATTTAAATTTTTCCCACTTGTGACGAATGCAGCTATCGATTTTTTTTTGCATTATGCATGCTAGCATGCTAGTTAATATTCGTGTCAGTCAGCTGTTGGCTCTCACGCTGGTCAATAGAATCTTCCTGCCTATTCGTGGCAGCCAGCTATTGGCTCTCACGCTAGCCAGTACAAAATGGCCGCAAACTACAAGAAAATTGTCGTAGAAGCATGAAAAAATCGATTATTTCTACTGTCGATGGGAGTTGGGAAATGCCAAGTCGGTCTTGGCATTCCCGATAACTTGAAGCATGTGAATGTAAATTTTGGTGGAAATCCGTCGAGAATTGCGGCCGTGCATTCGTTACACACACACACACACACACACACACACACACACACACACACACACACACACACACACACACACAAACACATCCTGTCTTTTATAGAGAGAGATATTATTAATATATCTTATTTTATTTTATTCATACTTTGCTGGTAACCATTCATACATTATGTATTAACTATAAATTATATTGATTTTCAAGTGTCACTGTGATATGCCGGCATATGATATCTCACTCTTCCTTCTTTTTCCCCCTCTTTGTTTCATCTTCCACCCCACCCTGCTTTAAAATTTGTCTTCCTTTTTTCATCTATTCTCTCCCTGTCTAAAATTATTTAAGAGGACAAATTGCCTGGTCTCTTAACTGAGTAAACTTGAAACTAAGTAAATGATCAAAGATGTTTTAAAAACAACCTTATCTCTACTTAACATTTCCAAGATAGACCTTTCCATAGTCCTCCCACCACCTCTGTCACCTTATATCAATCTAAAACTATCCCTCAAAAACTTATATTAAAAATAAAAGAAATATACTTCTTTGTAACTAGTGATGTGACCTGATGAACTTGGAAAAATATATTTTCTGGGAAAATAAGTTATAGTCATGTAACCTTAATACTGTTTCTTTCTTAATTATTTAATTAATATATAAAAAGACGAGGAGGATGTGAAGAAGAAGAAGTTGAAGGAGGAGGAAGAGAAGAAAATCAAGAGTATTATCAACGTATCAGTGGGAGGGGTAACTGAAATTTACATTTTTTTTAATATCCAGCCTCATATGTTGTAAAAGGAGTTTTTTACTATGTATGCAAGGAGTCAGTGTATGCAAGGACTCAATATATCCCAAGACTTCGGATTTCTGTCTCAATATATATATATATATATATATATATATATATATTGAAACAGAAATGTGTGTGTGTGTGTGTGTAGACTGTACGATATTGAAGATGAATCATTTCAGTATTTGTCTGGTGAATAGAGATATGTGGTATTGTAACGATAAACATCCCTGAAGGAGATAAGCGATGTTCGATTTCGCACCAGTATCCCCGAGAAAGATTTCTTCTCCCTATCGCCTTGAATTGAATAGCAAGGCTGACTGGGCAATCTTCTCCTGTGAAAGGCAACCAGTCTAGGAGAAGGAAAACTCTGAAATAATAACTAACCTGAAGAGTGATGTATAACGTCATACTCTCTTAGACACACTCAATCCTTCCACGGCTATATTAGAACTAATTCTCATGTGACTCTTATTGATTACGGGACACACGACATGACGTAATCGATATCTACTTGATGTATAAAGTGCGATGGGTAAATTGTCGCTATTATATATTTTTAATTTTGCGCATGAGCGTTTTTTGTGATTTTGTCGAATATATTACGGTCCGTTGGGCACTGTCTGTGAGAAAAAGAGCACCATGACACAATTCTTTCCCAAAAAATTTGGAAACGGAATGCTGCATGCTGGGCATTCGCGCTGGATGCTCCAACAAGAACATTTCAGAGTGTTTAGGTGGCAATCTGAAAATAGTGCAGAATATTCGGAAAGAGTTTCATGAGTTTAATGGTGATTACGACGGTGTATGTAGTGATCACGAATGATGGCCACGTTATGCCTCGGATCATCTTCTCACAGGAGGCCTACGTCAAGTGCCATGAGGAGGTATTGCTGTCCTGGGCCTAGAGAATG